>PVJH01019283.1:0-43006 GCA_004026705.1 Nesogale talazaci | reverse complement strand
CCAAAGGCAGCTTCTTTTCAGATTCCAGTCCCCTCTGAATCTCTGCTCTTGCTCCGTAGGGGGTGGGGGTGGGGGGGGGTAGGAGTATTCCCTGCCAAAGTGGCACTCTCTTTGAATTCCCAGAGGAATGAAGAACTGATTAACATCTCAATAGAGTGTTTTTAGCTGCATTCATAAAACAAAGTTGGGGAGTGGAGTGGGATGGGGTATGGAACTCAATCAATACTTCACAGCATCCCATCACACAGGGAAGGATTTGCTAGCTATGAAGAAAGGTGGTGTCTCTGAGGACCTGTACCTGTCCAAGGTAATTAAGGAAATTCCTACCAACAGACCAGATGTAAAAATGTCTGTTTTCCATGGATGCCAAGACAAGGGCCTACCATAGTCTTTTCTGGCTCAAACCCTCTAACAGGACATCTTTTGTGTCAGACATTCTGCTTCCTATTCTGTTAAATGAAAGGTGATTTAGTCTGCATAGTTTTCCAAGCTTAGAGAAGATAATGGAATATGCTGGTGTGGTGTAAATAAGTGAAACAATGAATTTTCAACTATTTGGAAATTCCCTTTCCAATTTGTGACCAGAGATAAAATTCAAATTTATAGCCAAGATAATCTTCCGCCTCTCCTCAGATACAGGGAATGAAAAAGGTTTTCTACTCCTATAAATATTTACGGTCCCCAAAACCCTCAGGGAGCAGTTCTAATCTGTCCTATTGGATGACTATGAGTCTGAATTTACTTGATAGCAGTGAAGTTTCTCCCCCAGATATTTCCAATTTACTCTTTGATTTGCTTTTATAATCCATCGAGGTATAACCAGATATATTTTCTACTCTTTTTAATTAAAAATTTTAAATTATCCCACCACCCATCTTTTGGTTTGTAATACTATGTCACCAGTATTTTGTGTACATTGCCCATGATGGACAGATTTCGACAGAATTTCCAGACTGAAGGATAAAGAAGAGGGACCTAGCTGTGTACTTCTGAAACAATTGACCCCTGCACACTTTGAACTGCTGTGGGACATTGTTTGATGCAGTGACAGGTGGCGAGGCCCTCAGGGGGACACACTCAAATGGGACCAGAAAAGAGCTGCCTCCTCTGTAGACGGCCTTGATTGCATGGATAGAGTGGGCGTGTCGGTGTTTCGATGTGCTGATTTGACAAGACTCAAAATGAGAAGGAATAGTGTAAACATCCATTAGTAATTGTAATATAAGGTGTAAGAACACAAAACTAGGGACAAAATTTAATTGGAATGAATACAGAATCAAATGAATTAGTATTGGTCATTTTTAATTCAGTAACCATAAGGTTTATTATTCTAGGATGACAAAATGAAGAAGAACCGTATCAGACTCATTGCGAAAAAAAAAAGAGAGACGCATTTTGGATCTGGCCTAAAGTACAACACTGACAGTGATAAATAATACTTATAGACAATAAGAAAGACCAATTAATACAAGTATTATTCAAATTTATGCAACAATCGCTAGTGTTTAGAATATGAAAATTGAAGTAGGAAGATGGACCTCATAATATAAATTACATGGGAGATTGCAAGATAAAATATTGAAGACCAGGGCTGAGTCCTAGTGGCATAGTGGTTTTGTGCAGTACTGCGGCCCACTGGGTTGGTGGTTCAAATCCAGCAGCAGCTCTCCAGGAACAAGACTGGGCTTCCTACTCCCACCAGAGATGCACTCCTCCCCCCAAAATATTGAAGACCAATGGCTTGTTCATTATAAATGTCCTTTTCAGCAACTTAACTAATGACAGTCAATACATGTGAATTTCACTGAATGGAATGCACAAAAATTAAGTCAATTGTATTTGTGGTAAAAGATGATAGAAAGCTCACCATCATCACTCAGAGCAAGTTTGGGGCCTGAATATAGACTACACCGTGATTTTGAACAAGAAAATTAAAATTGAATAAAATTAAAATGACTCCACAAGAGCCAAAGCACAATCTTGAATATATCTCCTTTGAATTTAAGAACCACCTGAAGAATAGATTAGATGCATTGACATTAGTGACCAAGGCCTAATGAATTGTGGAATGACATAAAGGACATTGTACATGAGTGAAGCGAAAGGTCATTAGAAAGCCAAGGGGTGAGGAAGACCAAAATGTGTGGCAGAGCAGACTCTGAAATGGACTCTTGAATATGCAGTGGCTAAAGCTAATAGAAGAAATTATTAAATAAAAGAGCTAAGCAGACTTCAAAGTATGGCTGCAGAAAATCAAGTTAAATATTATAATGAAATGTGCAAAGCCCTGGAATCAGAAAAGCAACAAGGACAAAAAAGCTTAGTACTTTTTCAAGCTGAAAGAATTAAAAATAAAATAAAATCTCTAGTTGGAATGTCAAAGAATTCTAATAACAAAATATTGAATGGCATAGAAAGCATCAAAAAAGCTGATGAGAATTCATGGAATTACTCTTCCAGAAAGAATTGGTACATATTCAGCAATTTCAGGAGGCACTCAATATCGAAGGAAGAAATCCAATCTGTACTAAATAAAGCACTTTAAAAAATCATTACAAAGGATGAAATATCAATTCAGATGCTTCAATAAATAGATGGAATGCTGGAATTGATCACTTGTTTATACTATGAAATTTGGTAGAGAGCTACCTGGTCAAGTGATTGGAAGTCACTTTGTTTGAGCCTATTCTGAGGAAAGATTCCCCCAGACTGTTAAAAGTATCAGACAGTATTACTAGCGTCACGCAAATTAAGTTTTGTTGAAGACAGCTAAAAAACAGTTGCAGCAGTACAGTGACCCCAAACTGCCACAAATTCAAGCTGAATTCAGAAGAGTATGTGGAATGAGGGGTATCATTGTTCATATCAGATGGATCTTGACTAAGAGCAAAGAATACTAGATGCCTACCTGTGTCACATTGACTATGAAGTCATTTGACTGTGTGGATCACAATAAGTTATGGGTAATATTGTGAAGAATGGAATTTCCAGAACACCTAATTGAATTCCTGTGGAACCTGGACACAGACAACGAAGCAGTCATTTAGACAAAAGAGGGGTAAAACAGGTTTTCTTTTCCTGTCATTGGTTTGTTGCTATTATTTGGGTTGTTTTGTTTTGTTTTTGTGCTTATTATTGTCTCTGCATGTATATCTAGATAAGATAGGCAGGATAAACAATCTGGAGGATAAAACAATAGGGCCAATGGTTCCAGGGGGGCATGGGAGAGGAGGAGGCAGATGAAAGGAAGGGGTGTGTGGTGTCAACTAACCCAGGGTGAAGGGAACAAGTTATCTAAAATTGATGGTGAGGAGGGTACAGGATGTCTGGTTTGGGGGAGGGGAGGTGAGGAGGTGGGGTGCTTGAACAAGAGCAATGTAGCTGAGAGGAATTACTGAAACTCGAATGAAGGCTGAACATGATAGTGAGATAAGAGGAAAGTAAAAGGAAATAGAGGAAAGAACTAGGAGGCAAAGGAAATTTACAGAGGTCTAAATACAGGCATGCACATATGTAAACATTTATATATAATGATAGGGAAATAGATCTCTCTATATATATTTATATGTTAAGTATTAAGGAAACAGATTGACATTGGCCTCTACTCAAGTACTCCCTCAACACAAGAACACTTCTTTCTCATAACCCGGCATTCTGTGTCTTCACTGAATTCTCACCTTCCCTGTCACGAACATTAAAGACACACTACCTGTGTTAGTCTGCATAGACTAGAGAAACAAATCCTTAGACACTCATATGCGTATAAGAGAGTTTTATATAAAGGGTGATTGTACCTTAAGAAGCATGCAAATTCAGTCAAGCCCAAGCTCATAAGTCTGATATTATCCTCTATGTCCAATACCAATTCATAAAGTCCTCTTCAGACTCATGAACTACAGGAAATGACACTGAATGCAGGATGATCACAGACCAGTGGTTAGAGGGTCATTGGAGCCAGTGGCATTGAAGCATCTCAGCACTGGCAGGTGACTCTATGTGGCTCCTCTGACTTCAGAGGTCTGGTTGCATCAGGGTAGGTCCATATGGCTTCTCCAGTTTAGGACCCTGGCATATTGCCATGTGTCTTGTCAGTTGTAATGTCTCCCAGGGAGTGAGCAGTCTCTCCCACCTCCAAGAAGGAAAACAGGATTTTCCAGAATTCTCAGGAGAAGGCTATGCCTACACAGAGGCCTCATTCCATATAATCCAATTGACAGACTGGACCAACCCTTCACTCTTAATCCTCTCAAATCCCAAATTGACCCCAAATTATGTAAATACCACAATAAGCAAATGTGGTGAAGAATGATGATGGTGCCTGACTACAAAAGATATAGCATCTGGGGTTTAAAGGCTTGATAAAAACCAGCGGTCATCTGGCTAAGAAGCAAAAAACCCATATGGAAGAAGCATGCCAGCCTGTGTGATCATGAGATGTTGATCACCAGTCTGTGTGATCATGGAATCGGGTATCAGGCACGAAAGAACCGGAACAAAAAAAATCATATCAATGTGAATGAGAGGGAGTGGAGACCCAAAGCCCATCTATAGACAATTGGAAATCCCCTTAGAGAAGGGTCACAAGGAAGAGATGAGTCCGTCAGGGTGCAGTATGGTACTGATGAAACAGATAATTTTCCACTAGTTCTTTAATGTTTCCCCCTCTCCCACCGGCTATCATGACCCCAATTCTACTTTACAAATCCGGTTAGACCACAGCATGAACATTACTACAGAGAAGAGCTGGAAACACAAGGAATCCAAGACAGATAAACCCCTCAGAACCAATAATGAGAGTAGCAATACCCGGAGGGCCAGGGGAAGATGGGGAGAGAAAGGGAAAATGATCACAATGATCTACATTCAACCCCCTCCAAGGGGGATAGACAACAGAAAAGTGGGTTGATAGGAGACAGAGATTAGTGTACGACATGAAAAAAAATTATATATTGTCAAGGGTTCATGAGGCAGGGAGGTGGGGGAAGAATGAACTGATATCAAGGGCTCAAGTAGGAAGAAAATGTTTTGAAAATGATGAGGGCAGCAAATGTACAAATGTGCTTGACACAATGTATGGATTGTGATAAAAGTTGTATGAGCCTCCAATAAGATGATTAAAAAGAAAAAAATCAATAAAGATGTGTGTCAGGTTGCTTTCTTTCACCATCCTTATTCAATCTGCATGCTGAGCAAATAATCTGAGAAACTGGACTACATGAAGAAGAGTGCAGCATGAGGATGGGAAGAAGACTCCACAGCAAATGTGATATGCAGGGGGTACAAACTGATGATTGAAGGCAAAGTTGGACTTGAAGCACTTGCTGGCACTTCACTAGCAAGAAAACCTAACTACTCACAATTGGACCAATTAGCAACATCATGATAAACAGAAAAAAGATGAATGAAGTTGTGAAGGATTTCATTTTACTTGGGTCCACGGTTAATATCCATGGAAGCAATAGTCCAGAAATCAATGATGTATTACGTTTGGAAAATTGGGTGCAAAATACATCTTGAAAGTGAACAGAAGTTAAGATCTATTTTGAGGATCAAGGTGTGCCTCAACCCAGCTATGGTATTTTCAGTTACCTCATATGCATACAAAAACTGGATGGTGAATAAGAGAAATGGTTGCATCTGGATTATGGCATTGACAAGCCCTATTGAATATATCATGGGCTGACAGAAGAATGAATAATTCTGTCTTGGAAGAAATACAGTCTATGTTCCTTAGAAGGGGTGATGGCAAGACTTTGTTTTATTAAGTTGGAAATGTTCTTAGAAAGAGCCCAGTCCTTGGAAAAGGACATCATGCATGGTCAAGCAGAAAAAAAAAAGGAAACCCTAGGGGTTGGACACTATAAGGTATGACAGAGTCATAGTAGCTTATAGATTATCAAGAGTTCATGAGAGAGGGGGAGGGAGGGGAGAAATGAGCTGATACTAAGGGCTCAAGTCAAAAGCAAATGTTTGGAGAATTATGAGGGCAGCAAATGAACAAATGTACTTGACACAATAGATGCATGTATGGATTGTGATAAGGGTTTTATGAACCCCCGATAAGATGACTTTTTTTAAAAGGAGTCCCCTCCGTGGCTGTCCCCAGGGACTCAAACAGCAAGAATTGTGAGGAAGGCAAAGAGTCCGGCCAGTTCTGTTCTGTTGTGCAGAGTTGTTTTAAGTCAGAGCCAACTCTATGACACCCAGCAACAGCCACACAATGAAAGCAAATTAAACGATCTCTTTAAGTGCATGCATAAGCTCATAATCCCAGAATGACTTATGAAAAACAGACGCATTGCCATCTTATTGAATCCCAACTTGTAGGACCCTTTTAGGAAAGCGTAGAATTGACCCACTGGTTTCCAAGACTAAATCCTGACTTCAGCATTTTACTTTTGGATCACTAGCCTTTGTTTAGCAAAGGAGTGCTTAATCACTGTGCCACTCGAGCTACTTTAGAAAGATATAGCCCAAAATAGAAGCTAGCCCTCAGAAAATATTAAAATAGTGCAATGACAAGTGGATATGGGGTCTTCATCCAGGACCATTGAAAGGTCTTAAAATTAAAAAATGGATTTGTTGGAAGGACTCATGGGGATCTTGCAGAACTCAAGGACAGACAGGGCGGCAGATCCCATGAGATCCTCACCAGAAGTTGGAAGGCCATCAGAACCTCTCCGCTCCAGCTACCAGACACATGATCTTTTATCTCATGTGCTCTCCATATCTCTGCTTTTCTGTCACTGACGAGAGGTGTGGGCAAGGCTGGCAAACTGTTGAAAAGTTCTGGAACAAAGCACAAATATTTCAATGAGGACTTTTTCCTATAAACTGTAGTCTCGGGTCAGTTAGTGTGATCTTGTTGAATTGTTCTGTTACCCTGTGGTGCATAAGAAGTCTGACACTTCAGTGCTGTAGGATCACCTGATGAAGCAGTGGTAAACAAGAAAGGTAAAGTTGATTGGAAGTTGTCACTTCCTTGAAAGGTATGCTACCTCCAGATGGCTCGTCCAACTTTCATGATGCAGGGAACAGTGTCCTTGCTAACTTAAAATCATCCTTTAAAAGGTTCAGCTAGAAATAATAGCAGTGTCAGACCTGTTAAGCATGTAACATTTTGAGAGCCAGTGATCTTTCAGAAAAAATGGACCTTCACCTATTTTCAAGTACTGCTTCCTTGTTTGGGAAATAATTTCCAGCCTCCACGAATTGTTTGAACCAAAATTTAGAGACCCAGGTTGCAGTCTTGATTTTGATCTATTATTTATCATAATAAATTACATATACTTTATTTTATTTACTAACCCCCTCTCCCATTCCTTTAAAGGGGCTGCCCCACCCTCAACAAAAGCTAAGAAACTTGATCCTGCCTTGCCCTAAGCCGTCTCCACTCCTAACAACAATGCTGGCACAGAATATCTTGTGAAAAGGAAGGAGAGGATCATCTGCCTTCCTTGTAAATATTCAGTATGTTCAACGTCCCCCCAGACTCTGAAACTGTAATAGATGAGAGAAGATAATATGCAAAGACAGCTGCAAGATAGATTGCCTTCCAGATCTGAAGCAGGAAAGCCAAGAATTCTGGCTCCATTGGCACTTGTGAAGTTAAAGGTGGTTGGGCAGCAGAAGATCTGAAGGAAAGCCCAGAAAGAAATCATCTGCAATGTGTCTGAAGCCTGGACCCACAGATGTGACCTGTCTGTTCCTGGTGGTGCAGACAGAGGATTCAATTCTCAGAGCGAACAAATATTTGAATCATATTCATAATTCCCCTTGTTCTGATTCCATGCTCACTAAGCAACTGATGAATTGCAATTTTATTTTCCGTATATGTATCAATGCCCCACTTTGTTCTAAAAAGTTTATAAAGAAACCTTGGTGGCCAATGAAGAAGTAATAACTGAAAGGTTAAGCCCACTCGGCAGAAGCACAGACCAAAGGGTCTGGGAATCTGTTTCTCTTAAGATTACAGCCAAGAAAATCCAGTGGCCAGATCTCTTTGTAACAGAGTTGCCATGAGTTAGAATAGATTCCATGGAAACTAGCAGCAGCAACAAAGACACACATGCTTTAATTAAAAAAAAATAACACTTGGTATAAATGGATGAAGTAATTTTTTGTTTTTACCAGCCTAATACTAACTTTCCTTATATCCTTCCCCTGTTTTAGGGAAACTACCTTTTCAAATAATTATAAACTTAGTGATGAATAAATAAGTTCACACACAAACTTTTAGTGAGACATTTGAGGATTGGACAGTTGCAGGCCAATTATCAGTTGGGTGAGACTGTTCACATGTTGTAAACTATGCAGCCAACCTGGCTCCTAGTAATTAAATGTTAGTGACACCAACCAATTGAACAACCAATAACTCTATAAGTTATTGGAATGTCCCTTAGGACTTGACACCCATCTGGGGGGGGATCACTATACTAGATTCATATACCAGTTTTGAAAAACTTTCTGTTATGGTTTGAGTGAGAGTTTACAGAGCAAATCGGTTTTCCATTCCATAATTCATACACATTTTGTTTCATGTTATTGATTGCAATCCCCACAATGTGCCAGCACTCTGCACTTCTTCCAATGTGTCCATCTCCATTCGCTTTTCTTTCCCGTCCCTTCCTGCCTTCGGAATTTTATCCCTGGGCAAAGGCTGCCATTTGGATCCCTCATGGTTGACTGTTTTCGGAAGTGTGCGCCTCACTGGTGGTGGTATTCACCTGTCTATTGTTTGCCACAAAGTTGGGTCACAGGAGTAAGTTCAAATCCACCCGTCTCTATTAGACCAACAAGCCCGGTCTTTATTTTATGATTTTGAATTTTGTTCCACATTTGCTACCATTCCATTCAAGACCCTCTATCTCTTTTAGAGTGGATGACAGAGTGCCTTCTAGTTCTTCTGCATACAGGGTTGTTGAAGCTGAATCATGTGATTAATTGGTCTTTTGGCAGATACTCATTGCTTCCATGCATCTTTGATTGGCTTCCGTCTTCTTTGCTTCTGACGGGGAGAGATCAGTAGTCACTCCTTCAACCCCAGAAAACAGGGTGTCGAACATTGTTTTTGTGGACTGTGCTGTGTCAGTTGAACTTGATGTCACCTGAGATGGTACTCATTCATCCGCGATGCTATGACTCCTTCCTTCAAGGTGTTTGGTTTTGGCTAAGAAGTTTTCGTAGCTGTGATAGTTATATAATATGTTGTCAATTGGAGAGGATTAAGAGTGAAGGAGTGGCGTTTAGTCTGTCAATTAGGTCGCAGCCTGATGACCTTATTTAAAGGCGCTAAGGAGAAAAATCACTTGCTGGAGGGGGGACATGGCTCACTCCTTGGGAGACATTGCAGCTGACAAGACACATGGAGTTTCACTCGGGCTCTGAGCTGGAGGAGCCACGTAGAGACTCTTGCCAGTGCTGAGATGCTCCCATTGCACTGGATCCACAAGACTTCCCACCCACTGGCCAGTGATCTTTCTGCATTCAGTGTCATTGCTGTGTTTTGTGAGTCTGAAGAGAACTTTATAGATTGGTATCAGACATATGGATTGGTATCAGATTTATGCACTTGATATGGATTGCTTTCTTAATGTACAATTACTCTATATAAATCTCTTTCTTATACATGTGAGACGTCTATGAATAAGTCTCTCTAGTCTACTCAGACTAACACAATACTTTTGTTTGCTGTTTGCTCTACTATATTATACATGATAAATTTACAGCTCACACAGAAACATATGTAAAAATATTGTCTACCAAATCTATGTCATACATTACTAGGTGTAGTGTTGCTTACTCATTCACTGTTTATCTTGCCTGCCTGTCTATGAATCTATTCATGATAAGGCAGGATGATGTAGTAATAATTTTTTGCCAGTTATATATTTTTTATGTTTAATCATTTTATTGGGGACCCATACATCATTTCTCCTTTTTTTTTTTTTTTTTTTAGGCATCACTGCCCTCAGGTGGTGGGAGTAGGAGGCCCAGCCTTTGCTCCTGGGAGCCGGAATTGAACCTCCACCCCAGTGGGCCGCAGTCCCGCGCACAACCACTACACCACCGGGGCTCAGCCCCATCATTTCTCATAATACAAAAATACATATATTGTGTCACGCTTCTTCACATGCTTGTAGCTGTCATCACTCTCTGAACCTCCACCTTTCCATCCGAGCCTCTGACCTCAGCCTCCCATTCCTTCTCCTCCATCCTTGCTCCCCACCCCCCCACCAACTCTCAATACTCCATAAATTATTGTTTTGTCATAACTTACACTGCTCGATGTCTCCCCTTGCCCTTTCCCCCAGTGTCTGTCCCCCTAGTAGGGGGTTATAGGTAGATCCCTGAAATTGGTTCCCCCTCTCCACTCCACCTTTCCTCCACCCATCTAGCAGCTTCATGCCCACTACTGGTCCCATGGGGTTCATCTGTCCTGGGTTCGCCGCATGTCCATTTCTCATTTCCACAGTAGTGTAGAACTAGAACCATGACAGTTGGAGGGAGGAAGCCTTCAGGAACTAGAGGAAAGTTGTATGCTTCATTGCCACCTCACTAAGCCTCACTAGCCTGTCTCCTCCCCAAGACTCCCCTGTGCGAGAGTGTCTAATTACCCACAGGTGGGCCTTGGGTCCCACTTCGCTCTCCCCCCATTCGTAGTGATGTGGTTCTTGTTCTTTGATATTTGATATCTGCTCCCTTCAGCCCCACCCCCCGTGATCACAGATGCTAGTGCTTTTCTTCCCTATGGGCTTTGCTGCTTCTGGGCTAGATGTCCATCCTTTTACCCTCAAGCCTTTGCGATCCCAGGTGCTTTATTATTTGGTAGTTGGGTGCCATCAGATTTCTCCTGGGTAATAATTTTTAGCCTTTGTTTTCTGTAAATCTTGTGTACCTCTCTTATTTTCCTTTCCCTTAGTCATATCGTGTTCTTCACCCTCATATTATATATTGCCTTTCCCTTCATCCTGATTAATATTTGTCTATTATCTATCTAGTTTGTGATTTTTCCTCCTCCCCCCTTTCTTCCCCTTCCTCTTGTATAAACCTTGCAGAGGGACCATATATGACCTCCTCTGGCTTTTCTATTGCCCTGAGGCAGAGGTCAGACATACGCCCCCCACCCCAATCTTCTTTGTTTATTATTCTAATACCAATCATTTCTCCCATAATGCTAATCTGGTGGGTTCCAAATTTTATTGAAATGGAATAGATGAACCCATCGATAATTCTCATGTTTATTGGGGGTTTACTAGAGAAGTTAACTCGTCATCACAAGCCAAAACAAAAAAATATGAAGGAAACAGTCATCGGTCCACAGCAACTCCTCTCCTCAGCTAGTAGTCAAGTCTCTCTCTTGTCCTCAGCCTCTCAGGACCACCTTCCTGGGCCAGGAAGGCTGAGGGCTGCCCTTTTGTTCTGTTCCATGGTTTCTTTGCCTTGCCTTCATTCTTGTTCTTTTGCTCTGCTCCATGGTCTCCATGCCACAACCTCTGGTCTCAGAATGACAGGGCCTCTGATGGCTGTGGTCTTGGTCTCCAGCACTTCAGACTGTGATCTGGCTTGTGCTCCACTGGTGGCTCTCCCTCCTTTGCAGTCCTGGGTTTGTTTCTTCCTACTGCTGAGACTCCCCTTTTCCACTGAGGCATGACTTCAATGGAAGTATCATTTTTGTTTTACAGTAGTTCATACATACATGGAAACAGGTAGTGACTTGGTTCACATCCTCCACTAATGTACATAAATCAATCCAAACTTAATCCTGTCCAATACAGAAGCAGAGCAGGCCCTCCAAAATTGGATTATAGACACAGAATTTTTCATACATTGCAAAAGGAATTATGCCTGGAAGGGTCACAGTAAGTAACTGACTGCCTCACTTCTCATCTTTGGAAATCCTTGAAGAAGATTTCTTTCTGTATATTAACATTTTCTTGATTTAAAAAATAATGTATGGGTCCCTTTGTGATTAACTTATTTCACTCAGCATAATGAGTGAAAGTGTTTGCTTAATGAGGTGTTTTTCAGCTTATTAATATATTTTATTGGTGCGCAGCGTTCCATTAGAAAGGCGATCATTACTGTTGTCAGATGGAACTTGGCTGAAAGTAGAGAACATCAGACTGACTTTTACTTGTGTCTTATTGACTGTGGAAAGACATTTGACTTTGTGGACCATCATAAAGTATGGACAGCCTTGAGAAGAAGGACATCATTCGAGAACACTTCATTGTGCCCATGTGGTTCCAATTCAATGGTGCCTAGTAAGAGCAGTGCTCCGCTGTGTACATGTATCAAAATTAGTTCATAAACTCATCCATCCATAAGCACATGGGTTGTTCCTACCTTTTTGCTATTATGGATATCATGATGCAATGCACACAGTTATTTAATTTTTAGAACTTCTCAATCACTGAGCTTATTTTCTTTGGTTTATGCATTTTGGGTTATGATCGATAGTTTATTTATGCCACAATTAGAGCTTAATAAATAGTCTCCATTTTTAAATGTGATAATCTTTATATATACTTTTGGTTTTACATGTAGGTCTTTGATCCATCTTTAATTTGGTTTTGTATATAATGTCAAGTATGGATCTTTTTCTTTTTTAAAATAAATCATTTTATTGTGGGTTCATACAGTTCCTATCATGATCAATACACACATCAATTGTATGCAGAACACATTAGCACACTTTTTACCATCATCACTCTCAAAATATCCTCCCTCTAGTTAGGCCCCCAGTACTAGCTCCCTATATTTCCCCTCCCTCCCCACTCCTCCCCCATGAACCCTTAATAACTTACAAATTGTTATTGCTTTTTCATATCATACACTGTCTGATGTGTCCCTTCACTCACTTCCCTGTTGTTCACACAGGGAGGTTATATGTAGATCCCTGAAATTGGTTCTTTCTTTATATTCCACCCTCCCTCCATCATCCCAGTAGCACCACAACCACCACTGGTCCTGAAGGGATATCTATCCTGAAATTCCCATGTTTTTGGCTCCAGTATATGTCCCCTGGTCTAGTGGGATTGTCAGGTAGAATTGGGATCATGATAGTGAGTGAGAGGAAGCATTTGAGAACTAGAGGAAAGTTGCATATTTCATTGTTACAACACTGTACCTCTTCTGGTTCATCTCCTCCCTGCAACCCCTCTGTAAGAGGATGTCACATGACCTTTAGATGGGTTTTGGGTCTCCAATCTCTACTCCCCCTTATTTATAATGATATAATTTTTAGTTCTTTGATGACTGATATTGGATCCCTTCAACACCTTGTGGTTTCACCGGCTGGTGTGCTTCCTCCACGTGGACTTTGTTGCTTCTGAGCTGGATGGCCACTTTTTTACTTTCAAGCCTTTAAGATCCCAGACACTATATCTTTTGATAGCCAGGGCACCACTAACTTTCTTCACCACATTTGCTTATGCACACATTTATTGTTGACAATCATATCAGGAAGGTGAACTCACAATGTTATGATTTTTAGTTCTTGAAGTCAGTAACTGATCCCTTTGACACCTCGTGGTCCCACAAGGTGTGTTTCTTTCATGTGGGCTTTGTTGGTTCTGGGCTAGATGGCTGTTTGTTTAATTTCCAGCCTTTAAGATCCCAGATGCTACATCTTTTGATAGGCGCTCACCATCAGCTCTCTTCATCACATTTGCTTATGCATTTATTTGTCTTTAGTGATTGTGTTGGGAAGGTGAGCATCATGGAGTGCCAATTTATTTTTATTTTTTTTGGAGGGCCAATTTAATAGAACAAAATGTTCTTGCACTGAAGAAGTATTTTAGTGGCGGTTCAATGCCCATCTGCTGTTCTAATACTAACCCTATAAGTATATGCACATTGATTTATTTTCCCATCATCATATATAAATATATTCACCTATGTACATGCCTGTATTTAGACCTCTATTAATCCCTTTTACCCTCCAATTCTTTCCTCTATTTCCTTTTACTTTTCTCTTGTTCCACTATCAAGTTCAGCCTTCATTTGTGTTTCAGTATTTTCTCTCTGTTACATTACTCTTGATCAATCCCTATCGGACTTCTCACACACCTTGTCACTGATTTTGAATCACTTGTTGTTTCCTTATCCCTGTCCGGGTCAACACCACCTCCTTTCCACCACCTCCCCATCTTCCATGTCCCTATTTCCCACCACCCCCCCATCTCCCCTGGAACCATCAGTCCCATCATTTTCGCCTCCAGACTGTTCATTCAGCGTATCTTATCTAGAAAGACCTGCCGAGATAACAATATGTACCCAAAAAAGCATCCTAAGGTGAAGCAATTGTTTCTTTATTCTTCCAGTTTTTCTAGCACTATTTGTTAAAAGGGTCTTCCCCAATTTAGTAGATTTCGGCCCTTTGTCAAAGATCAGCACTTCATAAGGGGATGGATTTACTTCTGGGTTCTCAGTTCTGTCCTATTGATCTATGTGTCTGTCATTATACCAGTCTTGGCTCTTTTGATGACTACAGAGGTATTGCAGGCTTTGATATTGGGAAATACAGGATCTTCGATGTTCCTCAGCAGTTCTTTGCTTTTCTGGAGTCTCTTTCCTTTCAATATACAGTTCATGTATCTCCTTAAAGAATTATGCTGGTATTTCATTATCAGTATTATCAGATCAATATTTCATTATATGGGTAGATTGCTATGGGTAGTATTAGCATTCTTACAGTGTTAAGACATTGCATTCATAAGCATGGTATAGTCTTCTAGTTACGTAGGAGTCTTTTTTCCTTGTGGTAGTGTTAGTGTGCTAATAATGTTATCTTCCTTTGTAGAGTTCTCTTTGTTGGTGTAAAGGTTCTTCATCAATTTTGGTATGCAGCTTGGTACCCTGTCACTTGGCTGACTCTTGTTATCAGATCCAGGAGTTTTCTGCTGAGTCTTTGTGATTTTCTAGGTCTAAGTTCCTAAACCAAACCAAACGCACCGCCATTGAATCAATGCTGAGTCATAACTACCCTCTGTGGGTTTCTCAGACTGCCACTGTTTTCAGAGGAGTCCAGTCCTTCTCCTGCAGAGCTATTGGTGGTTTTGCACTACCAACATATAGATCATGTACCCAAACACTGCACCACCAGCGCTCCTTATAAGATCATATTAACCACAGGTAAGGGTAGTTTTATTTCTTTTTAAGTCTGGAAGCCTTCAATTTACCTCTCTTGTCTTACTGCTCTGGCTAAGACCTCCAGTACAATGGGGAATAGGAGTGGTGACAGTGAGCATTCTTGTCTGTTTGCCATTGCCAGGGAAACGCTTTCAGTCTCTGTTGAAAATAATCTTGGATGTTGTTTTGCCTAGAGGTCCTTAGAAATGTTGAAGAATTCCCCTTCTACTCCTGCTTTCCTACTAGTTTCTACCATAATATGTATGAGGTTTTCTCAAATGCCTCTTTTGTGTTAACATCTATGACAGTGTGGTTCTTTTACTTTGTTTTAGTTATGTAGTGGGTCACATCGATTATTTTTCTAATATTGAATTATTCTCATTTTCCCATCTGAATCCCACTTGGTCATGCTGTATTATTATTATTATTATTTAAAATATAATGTTCAATTCTATTTGACGCTTTTCTCTTCTTTGACCCTTACATTTTTTGTTTGTTTGCTTGTTTTGTTATTAAAAGGCTCAACTTTTTGTTGTAAATTGAATGAGTGTTTATAGAACAGATCAACTTTCCATTCAATAATACCTTGAAAAAAACAACAAGTTTATTTAAACAACAAAGCTCTTCACTTGAAGGAAAAACTATCTAGGATTCTTTCTTTTTCTTTAAAGATCATTTTATTATGGGCTCTTATAATAATACATACATCAATTGTATTGAGCATATTTGTACATATGCTGCCTTCATTATTTTATGAACATTTACTTTCTATTTGAGCTCTTAGTATCACCTCCTCATTTTTGCTCCTCTTTCCCTCCCCCACTCATGGCCTCTTGATAAATTATAAATTGTTATTTATTTCATATCTTATATTGACTGTTGCCTCCCTCTCCCACTGTTTCTGTTGTTCCTCCCCCTGGTGGTGAGGTATTAGTTATGTATTAATCATTGTGATCGGTTCCCCCTTCCTCCCCCTTTCTCCCCACCTCCCTTCTATCCTCCTGGTATCACTACTCTCATTTCTGTTACTGAGGGGTTTACCTGGCCTGGATTCTGTGTGTCCTGAGCTCTTATCTATACCAGTGCATGTGCTCTGGTCTCACCAAAACTGAAAGACAGCCTGGGGTCATGATAGGGGTGGGTGGTGGTGGTGAGTAAGTCACAGGAAACCAGAGGAATATTGTTTTTCATCAGTGCTAAAATGTGCCTTGGTTGACTCATCCTTTCCTTGTGACCCTTCTGTGAGGGGATGCCCCATTATTTACAGATAGGTTTTGGGTCTTTGCTCTGATCCCGCTTGCTCTGAAAAATATATTTTGGGGGAATTTAGATCTTCTGATACTTGTCATCTGATCCCATTGACACAACATGATCACACAGGCTGATGTGCTTCTTCCATGTGGACTTGATGCTTCTCTGCTACATGGTCACTTGTTTAACTTCAAGCCTTTAAGGCCAGATACTATATCTTTTGATAGCCAGACACCATCTGCTTTCTTTGCCACATTTGCTTGTGCACCCCTTTTGTCTTTTTGAGAGTAAATATATTTACAAATGTACACACTTTTGTGTATAGCTCTGTCCATAGCTTTGTTTTCTAGATCTTTTCTCCATTCCTTTACTTCCTCCTGTCCCACCATCATCCTTGCTCTTCTTCTTCCTCTTAGTCATTCCTCTCACCTAGTGCCTTACATTTTAGCAGTGATCCAGTCCGAGGGAGTATGTCCATTACAGCTTCTCATTCAAGCATTTTTTAAATTGTCATTATCTCATTTGACTCTAAATTTTTTTTGGGGGGGGGGCATCACTGCTCTCCGGTGGTGGGAGTAGGAGACCCAGCCCCACTGCTGGAATTGAACCTCCGTCCCAGTGGGCCGCAGTCCCGCGCACAACCACT
The DNA here is from genome assembly GCA_004026705.1 of Nesogale talazaci. NCBI lineage: Eukaryota > Metazoa > Chordata > Mammalia > Afrosoricida > Tenrecidae > Nesogale > Nesogale talazaci. The sequence continues at coordinate 25,974 of PVJH01019283.1, read as the reverse complement.
ATGCTACCGGGGCTCAGCCCCTTGACTCTAAATTAACTATTTGCTTGCCCATTGAAATAGCTAATCCTTTCCTTGAATTTCTTCCTTCTTCTTGGTTTTTGTTTTTTTTCTACACACCCCTAGCAAAATACCAGTTATTCATCACTCTCTGCTAGGAAACTTTTTATCATTTTCCATTCTAAATTTAGTCTAATTGCTTACCTTTTTACTAAAGAACCCCTGTGCTTTAAATTTCCACTTCCTTTTTTATTTATCATCTCCACATTATTCTGCAATATAAACTCAACAATACAGCCTATGTTTTCTATATTTAAGTTCTTGAATGTTGTTAGGCTCTGGTCCTTTACTTTACTAACTGCAGTGCCTTCAATGCACCCATTCTTTGAGTGTATTTGTGGAATATTTGATTTGTGCCTCAAAGTGTCCTAATTATTATTATTGTTAGTTTCCAACAAGTTGATTCTGACTCATAGTGACCCCATCTGTAGAGAACTGTACTCCACAGGAAGTTTAAGGCTGTGACCTTTCAGAACCAAATCTCTAGGTTATCTTCCCCAGCCTCTATGAGTGGGTTAGAACTGTTTATTTTTCCAACTAGTAGTCAAGTAATCAACGTGTGTGTGTGTGTGTGTGTGTGTGTGTGTGTGTGTGTGGCACTTGGGGACTTCTAGGGGCCATAGTAAGGAACCAGGAGATAAAGTCACTGCCCCTACAAAGCTCACTCCATGAGACGGAGATAACAAAACTTTGGAATATGAAAAGAAAAATCACAACTGTGGAAACATTCCTACTTTGAATCAGATGCTGAGGTAGATGTGAGGTACAGAGATATGTATATGACTTATGTAAATCTCCCTCCCCCACCACTCCAGGTTTTCAAGTTTTCTGACTCGAAAAGCAGGAAAGTGTGAGCATTGTGAGGCAGAATACTGTGACAGAGAAAATCCAGAAAAGGCAGAACTTTACCTTCACCAGTCCTCTTCCTACATCACTAATCCATTTCATCTTTCTTTTATCCTTCAGAAAGATGAGAGAAGGGTCAAGAAGCATGCAGAAATAGTCCATGGACACTTTAGTTCACTGGGGAGGGAAACGGTTTTTTAAATCTTCTATTGAAATGTATGGTAGTTTTAGATTTAAAGTGAACTGGGTCTAAACATGCTTTGTTCTGTTTTGTTTTGGGGAGAGGGGGTTACTTTGTTTTGATATAGCTAAAATATTCACAGTTTTAAATTTAAAAGGCACAAGTGGTTCTTTTGAAGCCTTTCACCATAGTAAACCCATTTTCTTCTCCCTGGGTATTTTGCCTATTCTCCCAGAGGTTTTTGTTTTGTTTTGTTTTTGTACATATAGGCAAATACTTAAAAATTATTTGTAATCTGTTGTTTCAAGTACATACAGTAGTTACATAAACTCCTGTCAGTGTCAGCAAAGGTGAGGAGTCTGGCCTGCTATTACCAGTCAAGTAGGTCATAGCTTGATTATCTCATTTGGAGGCCCAAGGGAGGTAAATAGCTCACTGAAGGCAGGACTGAATCTCACGAGTCTCTCTGTCTTCCTTTTCCTGCGATTGAGACACTCAGAGTGCTGGAGGAGTCATGTAAAAGCCCACACCAGCTTCCTCTGCCACTGGTTCCACAAGATTTTTTATCTACTGACCTATGATCTTCCTGCATTCGGCATCATTGCATCTGTGAGTCTGCAGAGGAATTTATGGACTAGTATCAGACATACAGGTTAATGTACTTGATCTGGGCTGGGCTGGGCTGTTTGCTCAATATACAATTCCTCTTTTATGTAACACTCTTTTTTTTGTCTTTGTTTTTGGGGCATCACTACCCTCCGGTGGTGGGAGTAGGAGGCCCAGCCACACTGCTGGAATTGAACCTCCATCCCAGTGGGCCACAGTGCCGCGCACAACCACTACGCCACCGGGGCTCAGCCCAACACTCTTTCTTATACAACATATGAGTGCCTGTTAATTTGTTTCTCTAGTCAACCTGGACTAATACACCCCAAATCAAGTGTTTCAACATGTACATTTCAGTTGCATTGATTATATTCCTCAAACCCTGCAATTGCTCTCACCCTTCTTTTTTAAGTCTCCCCCAACCCCAATTAACACAAACTCATCACTCCTCTAAAGTGGCTATTTAATCTTTAGAGTAACTGTGGTCAACTTAATCTTATATAGATAGATTTCAAAAGAGCTTAAAACTCAAGGCAGTCAGTCTTTACTAGTTAGATTAAACAATTGTTGGGTTTTGAAAAGACTTCATGGGGTAATTTTAGTTTAATATCTTAACATGAGCCGGGCACTCTGCTGAACTTCATTCCTTCTGGTTCTCTCTCTTTTTTTTTCTGGACATCGCTGCCTCTGGTGGTCGTGGGTTCTACCCTGTGCTGCTCCTGAGAGCTGCCACTGGATTTGAACCACCAAACCTGCGGGCTGCAGTTCCACACTCAATCACTTACATCACCTGGGCTCAGCCCAGTTTAATATCTAAATATTATTTCAGGCAGCAATTGTGTAGGTCCCTCCAGACTCCAAGATGCCAAATGTCTGGATTTTTACAAATCTAAAATTCTGTTTTTCATTTACTCTACCACCCCATCTTTGAACAGGTTTCATCTATAGGTTCTTTCATCAAAATATCTAGTAAAGGGACCTGGGCCCCACTTACTCCTGCTGGTTTCGTGGCAAAAGGCAGTTGTTCATAGAGGCAATTAACCATAAATCATAAGCAAATATGGGCTTTAAATGTTTTATACAAATGATGATATGTTTTATAAATTGTTCTGAAATTTGCTTTTTTCACTTATTAAGATTTCTTTGAGACGTATCCATATCAGTATGTCATAGTTTCAGCATTTCTTGCTACATATGAGTATAAGCCAAATAGAATTGTTTCAGGTTCCAGTTCATACCTGCATGCATTTATTCTAAAGAACACATGTTTAACTATGTCTCTGTGATTGGCAAATGGATGCAGATAGGGTCTCTCATTAACACACTAAAGAAACAACAACAACCAAAAACCCTTCTTCTGAAGGGATCAATTGGTCAATTAAATTCAAGCCAGAGAGATCAGCTCTGAAGGATGCGACAGTTTTTGTTTTCATTCCAAAGGACTATCTTGATAGATTTTATCAAAGGCTATATGAGGATCGTGACCTTTATTAAGAAGAAGTTTGAAGAAAAGGGAAAACTCCATTGGCGGGATAAAAGCCAGGAAATTTGCATTGAGTAATTTGTTTCCGTCATAGCAATACATCTGCTTATTCTCAGGATAGCAAGGGTTATCTCAAGAGAATTTCATTGAAAATCTTAATCCATCTTACAGCCCTGATCTTGTCCTTTCAGGGTTCTTTTGTTTTCCAAACTCAAGGAGGATTTCAAAGGAACACCAAGAGGTTGAGAAGCTTGTATGTTGAGAAAGAATAACTTCACTTTTTGAGCCCCGGTGGTACAGTGGTTGAGTGCGGGACTGCGGCCCACTGGGTTGGCAGTTCAAATCCAGCAGCAGCTCTCCAGGAGCAAGGCTGGGTCTCCTACTCCCACCAGAGGGCAGTGATGCCAGAATAACTTCACTTTTTTTTTTGGGGGGGGGCATCACTGTCCTCAGGTGGTGGGAGTAGGAGGCCCAGCCTTTGCTCCATGGAGCTGGAATCGAACCTCCATCCCAGTGGAGCGCAGTCCCACACACAATCACTACGCCACCGGGGCTCAGTCCCTAACTTCACTTTTTGATGTTTGTTTAAAAGCAGGTTTTATGATTTAGTAACAATACTTTTTGATGGACCTTCCTCTTTTGCCAGCAACCCCCCCCCACCCCCCACCCCCCACACACAGAGTTTCTTTAACATGTTCCTGCTGGTTATGAAGAGGAGCCCTGGTGATGTAGTGGGTCTGAGTTGGGCTGCTAACCATAAGGTCACGTTGTGACTCCACCTGCCACTCTGCAGGGGAAAAACGGGGCTTACTGCGCCTGTGAACATTCACAGCTTTGGAACCTTAAGGAGCAGTTCTGCTGTGTCCTGTAGAGTAGCTTTGAGCCACAATCAATCTTATGGTTGTGAGTTTGAGCTTTGTGATGGTTTCATGGGAAAGGGTGGGAGGGGGAGGGTTCATCGTGCCAATATAGATGTGTTTCCTATTCCAAACAGTTGACAATCTCTTATATGCATAATTTCTCATACCAATCACTCTATGCACAGGCTCCTAAGCTTATTTGGCCTGCTACTTCCCTTTCAGAAAAAAACAAATGAGATGGTACATTGAGCTTACAGAGAAGCCATCTAGGGACACCAAACAACAGGCACAGCTAGGATCAGCCATACGTTTTATCCAAAGCAGCCATCCGTTTCACCCAAAGACTGAATTTTGAGACACAGTAAACAGAGAAACCAAAATGTCTTTTATTTTGGAAGTAACTAATAAAGACGGAGGGTGGGGTGGGGGAAGGAACACTAAGACCAGTTGTGATTATATAATTCATATTAAAGGTGATGTAACCATGGGGGTGGTTTAAAATTGATGTGCTAATGATCACACAACTCTCCTTAATATGATTGAATGGTTGAACTATTGAATTATATGATATGTAAAATATGTGCCCATAAAATGGTTGGGAAGACATTCTTTTGAAATTAGTATTTCTGATCTTGGTTTTAAAAAAAAGAGTCTATTATGACTTTTACAGAAAACAATCCCCAAATCTTACCATGGTAACTCAGTGAAGGTTTACTTCTCATGTGTGCCACATGATAGTGATAGTGGTTGTCTGGGGATGGAGGAAAGAAGGTTCTGCTCCTTACTGGGACAGAAGGGATTTCTTTTCTTTTTCTTTTTTTTATTCACATCATTTTATTGGAGGCTCTTATACCTCTTATCACAATTCATACATGCATCCATTGTATCAATATAAGCACATTTGAACATATGTTGCCATCATCATTTTCTTTTCTTTTTTAAAAAATAATTTTCTTGGGGGCTCTTAAAGCTATAATAACATTCAATACATCATCTGTACCAAGCAAATTTGCACACATGTTGCCACACTGATTTCCAAACATTTTCCACTTGAGCCCTTGGTATAAGCTTCTCCTTCCCTTTTTTAATGAATCATTTTATTGGGTAGTCATATACCTCCCCTCATTATCCATACATGCATCAATTGTATGCAGGCCACATTTGCACACTTGTTGCCATCATCATTTTCAAAACTTCCTCCCTCCACCTAGGCCCCCAGTTCCAGCTCCCCATATTTCCATTTCCCCCCCCTCCATAAACCTTTAATAATTTACAAATTGTTATTGCTTTTTCATATCGTACACTGTCCAGTGTGTCCCATCACTCACTTCCCTGTTGGCCATCATCATTTTCAAAACATATGTTGCCATCATTATCTTCAAAACATTTTTTTCTACTTGAACTCTTGGTATCAGCTCACCCTCACCCAGCCCCATGGCCTCATGAAATCTTGATAATTTACAAATTATTACATTTTTCATGTGTTACACCAAGTCCTATCTCCCTTCAATAACTTTTCTGTTGTTCATTCCCCTGGGAAGGGTTTTTATGTAAATCAGTTTCCCCTTTCACCCCCATCTTCTCCTTACCCTCCTGGTATAGCTGCTTTCATTATTGATCCTGAAAGGTTCATCTGTCCTGGATTCCCTGTGTTTCCAGCTCTTATCTGTACCAGTGTACATGCTCTGGTCTTGCCGGATTTGTAAGGTAGAACTGGGGTCATGATGGGGGCCGGGGGAAAGGAAGTATTAAAGAACTAGCAGAAAGTTGTATGCTTCATTGGTGTTATACGGCACCCTGACTGATTTGTGTCTTCCTGTGACCCTTCTATAAGGGGTATCCAATTGTCTACAGATGGGCTTTGGGTCTCCACTCCATGCTCCCCCTCATGCATATTGATATGATTTTTTTGTTCTGGATCTTTGATCCCACTGACACCTCATGAGCACACAGTTTGGTATTTTTCTTCCATGTGTGCTTTGTTGCTCTCAGCTAGATGGCTACTTGTTTATTTTCAAGCCATCAAGACCCCCATGGCTATAGCTTTTGATAGCCGGGCACCATCAGCTTTCTTCATTATATTAGCTTATGGACCTGACAGAAGAAAATTCTATCATTCACCTTAGTTCCACTAGCTAGTACTCAGCTAATGGATCCTGTTGTTGGAAAACAAGTGGGATTCTGATGAACACATGCTCCATGAACATAAACTGGCTCAGATGGAAAGGGACACAAAAGAGGTTAGCAACTATATGAGAATGGGGACAAAGGGAGTGGACAGGCTGGGGTGGGTAACGATGTTCTGAGCAGGATCAGAAAAGAAATGTAGGCCAATAGACAATCATTCAGTAAAAAGATTGTGGAAATTGATTTCAGAATAGCAATATAGATTATTTATGACCTGGGACATAGGGATGTGGTAAGATGAACTATATAGCAAACTGTACATAATTCTCATTTCATAGTTGGAATCAAGTATTCTCAGGTTTGGGGGTTTGTTTGTTGGTTATTTTCTCTTTCTCATCTAGCTGTCTTTATCAAGTTAATGGTTCGAGAATCCTATTGGTTACTGCTAATGTGCAATGCCTGAGCTTGATGAATCTTACAATTGCCATTGAGATTCTTCTTCCAGGAGTACAGAGCAGGAAGGGATGTCCTTTATGGAGAGGAGTCCTGGCAAACGTTCCCCGGTGAAATATGCTACACATTTCACCATTTGGTGAGTGAACATGTGTGGCCCTTGGGATCCCTCGCAGGGCTTTTGTTTTGAAATGCACACCATGACAAATCTTAGGGAAGATTAAAAAAAAAAAACAGTCCTAACCTACCAAAGAATCATAACCAAGGCAGCCAGTTATTTTTAAAAGAGCCAGGGCTTCATTACTTCAAACCCCAATTTTTATGAGCCTGGAAACCACGGTAGTCCAAAATAAGCCTCCTTTTCCCATCCCTGCTGTTTAAAAACAAAGTTGAGCTCTATTCTCTGAAGCATTAAAAACAAAACAGTTGCTGTTGAATTAACTCCAACTCTTAGTGATGCTGTGTTTGTCAGATTTGGACTGTGCTTTATAGGGTTTTTCCAGTGGTGGGATTTTTAGTAGATTGCAGGTCTTTCTTGGGAGAATCTGCTAGTTGAACTCCAAGCTCCAACTTTCAGGACTCTCCAGCCAGCCAGATGTCTCTCTGGCATATAAAGTCTTTTTTAGCATCAGAAATGTGATTATCCATGAGGGAAGGTCTTTGAGGTGGGTTTATGAGGCTGCCTCTGGGTTAGAGGTTTATGTTTTTCATAAAGGATAGATAGATGATAGCTAGCTAGCTAGCTAGATAATAGATGATAGATGGATATGGATATAGATAGTTATAGATGTATATTTATGAGGATGCCTTTGTGTTAGAGGGTGTGTTTTACTTAGTGACTATGTGTATAAATGTGTGTATATGATTACTTGTATGTATATGTGCAAGTGTGTGAAATTCAGAGCAGGACGGAAGAGGCAGTTCATGTTGATCCATACAGCATTGGATGAAACTTTAGATAACTAACTGTAGCGAACTAAAAATCCACAATCAACGGACATTAGGGCCATTAAAACTTCACAGAAGACCCAATGCTTGCTATCTCTGTAGGGTGCACCTGCCTGCCAGCATCTGCCTGGAGGACTGGAAGACAGCACCACCGCCCTGAGCTCCAGAGTCCCGGCTCCCCTCTGCTCCCTGGGAATTCTCTTTTGCACATTGCCTGGGTCTGCTTGCTCAGGTCCTACTCTCTCCCATACCCAGGATGACTCTCCAGAGTGTCCTTTCGGTCCCTGTCACCCCTGCTGGCTGAGCTCACCCCACAGCTTAGCCCCTCCAGACCGCCCCCACCCCCCAAGTCTGTTCCTACCCAGACACCAGCCAGTGTCAAGCTAGCACTCTTAGGCAAGATTTGCTAAGAGTGAAGAGAAAATGGTGTCTCAGTAAACAAATAGATAAACACAGTGTAAGCCATTTGAATCTCGGTGCCTTTTGCCTTTTTTTCACTGGTGCCCTTTCTGGGCACTTTCAAGCTTGAAATTTAGAATGGGAAATAAGCTGGGTCATGGCTTGCTATGATGTTTTTTCAACATTCTTTCTGAAGACAAATTGAATTAAGGATATATATGTGTGTATATATAAATAAACATATATATATACACATATATATATCCAGAAGCAAGACATGCTGCATTGATGGCATTGCTGCCTTTGTGTGGATTTCCCTACCATTTGTAGGATTTTTCTCAGAGATCAAAGCAGAGGGAAGAGTATCAGAGAAGTCTTCCTCTGTGGGTTGGCTGCAACCCAGAAGGAATGCTGTTTGCACAGTGAAAAAGGAGGGCCTCCAAGGACTGTGAGTTTTGCATTGTGACTAGACTCTCCTTTACTGTCAGCCATGTAACCAGCTGAGCCACATGACTAATGTGTGCTCCAGGGGAACTAACAGAATTGCTTATTCAAATGCAGAGGCAGGGACCCCAGCACGGCAGGTGGCAGGAGCAATTGCCCCCTGGTAGTGGGAGCACCGGTGTGAGTCTCTGCCTTGTGAGGCTGATGCTGAGCTGGTTCCTTCTCTATCAATTGTGGTTGATAAGAACTGGTGACCTTGCAAACTGTTTTTGCAACTTCTACTGCTGGGACGCATTTTCTTGGGGACCTTAAGAGCTGGCAAAATAAATCTTGTACTCGGGCTGTTTATATTCTGACAGCACTGATGAACATCCTTTGTTTGGAGAGTGAGAGACTTTCCCCCCCAGGCCAATGCAATGGAAGGAAGAGATTCCCTGCGTGTGGCTTTGGAGGTGTTAAAGTGATAACAGTAATAACTATGGCTTTTATTCGACAAGCCATTCTAGTCCCTGTCTTTGGACAGGGCCCATTATCATTTGAGTTAGGCCTTGCCTCCATTCCTGTCAGACTGGATGGTTTGCCAATGCCACAGGGTTGGCGCACACTGTGGTGCAGTCTGATAAACGAGTAAGCAGGCGTTCTCTTTGACCGTTCCCCTTAACTTCAAAAAACAATTCCATTTGCCTACACACTTACTACACACATACAAACTGGAGGAAAGGAGGTGGTGCTGACTATCCCAGGGACAAGGGAACAACAAAAAATCCAAAATCAAGGTGGGTGTGAGAGGACTGATAGGGATTGATCAAGAGTAATGTAACAGAGAGAAAATACTGAAATCCAAATGGAGGCTGAGCATGATAGTGGGACAAAAGGAAAGTAAAAGGAAATAGAGGAAAGAATTTTGGGGAAAGGGGCATTAATAGAGGTCTGAATACAAGCATGTACATAGGTGAACATATTTATATAGGATGATGGGGAAATAGATCTATGTGCATATACTTATAGGGTTAGTATTAAGACAGCAGATGGGCACTGGACCTCCACTAAAGTACTTCCTCAGTGCAAGAACACTGTTCTATTAAATTGGCATTCTATGATGCTTACTTTCCCAACACAATAACTGAAGATAAAGGTGGGCATAAGCAACTGTGGTGAAGAAAACTGATGGTGCCCAGCTATCAAAAGATGTAGTATCTGGGGTCCTTAAAGGCTTGAAAATAAACAAGCAGCCATCTAGCTCAGAAGCAACAAAGCCCACATGGAAGAAGCACACTGGCTTGTATGACCACGAAGTGTCAAAGGGATCAGTTATCAGACATCAAAGAACTAAAAATCATAACATTGCGTGCCCACCTTCCTGATATAATTGCTGACGACAAATGTGTGCATAAGTAAATGTGGTGAAGAAAGCTGATGGTGCCCAGCTATCGAGGGATGTAGTATTTGGGGTCTTAAAGGCTTGAAAGTAAACAAGTGGCCATTCAGCTTAGAAGCAATAAAGCCCACATGGAAGAAGCACACCAGTCTGTATGATGATGAGGTGTCGAAGGGATCTGGTATCAGACATCAAAGAACTAAAAATTATATGATTATAAATGAGGGGGAGTACAGATTGGAGACTCAAAGCCCATCTAAAGGAGAAGTGACATCCTCTTACAGAGGGGTTGCAGGGAGAAGATGAGCCAGTCAAGTTATAGTGTAGCAACAATGAAATATGCAACTTTCCTCTAGTTCTTAAATGCTTCTTCTCACTCACTATCATGATCGCATTTCTACCTTATAAAACCAGCTAGACCAGGGGATGTACTCTGGAGTCAGAAACATGGGAAATTCAGGACAGATGATGCCTTCAGGACTAGTGGTGAGAGTGGTACTACTGGGAGGGTGCAGGGAATATGGAATAGAAAGGGGAACCAATTTCAGGGATCTACTTATATCCTCCTTCCTGGCATATGGACAACAGAGAAGTGAGTGAAGAGACCCATCAGACAGTGTACAGTATAATAAAATAATGACAATTTGTAAATTATTAAGGGTTCATGGGGAGAGAAGTGGGGAGGAGGGGAAATATGGGGAGCTGGTACCTGGGTTCTAAGTAGAAGGAGGATGCTTTGAGAATGATGATGGCAACAAATGTGCAAATGTATTCTGCATATAATTGATGTATGTATTGATCATGATAAGAGTTGTGTGAGCCCCTAATAAAATGCCTTGTTAAAAAAATCCTGTAGGCTTAAAAAAAAATGAAGTAATGGCCACACATGCTCAAGTCCTGGAAAATTCACAGGCTGGTGGAAAGGGTCTATTTTGGTTATGCAAAGTGAATATTAAGCTGCTGATTTTAAGTAAAAGCAGCCAACACAAACAAGCATGATATATTCATATATTCATCCATTCGAAAGGAATCTGATGGCAGGAATTTGCCCTTAACCAAGAAGAATCTTGCATGTGCCAACATATGTGCAAATGCTTCTCATTTTTTGCATCCTCCGTGTGGATAGAAGGGCCAGTTACCTTGAACGTGGAGACTGGACAGTCTCAGAGAGAATTGTAACCAACACCATCTGACGGGGGAGGGAAGCACGTTCAGAGAGAACCTTTTCCAAAGGAGCACTGGGAATAGGTATTCTAAGTAGACCTACAGTTCATCTTAAGTTCACAGTGATACTTCTCAGTCCTTAGTAATGTTCAACTCTCTAAAATGCCATCAAATCATACTCAATACAATATGCAGGCAGGTGAGTACAGAGTTTGGAGCAGCAGAGCCACAAATCAAAGGCCTTTGACTTGCTCATGGCTGTTTCCCCCCCTTCCCCCCCCCCCTCCGGCAGGGTCTAAGTCATACAGTGGTCCAGAGAACAAGCACGGGAAGTCAACTTTGGAGTCTCAACATTGAAGATGAAGCTGGGGTTGACCGGGGCATGGTGTGATGTGGTGTGGTGTGACGTGATGTGATGGCTCAGGCAAAGGCTTGGCTTCTTTCTACATGACTCCTTTTATCAGCCAGGCATTCCAAGAGTTCCAGAAGCCAAGCCAAAACAATCCTGACCAATGTAGTAAATTAATGGCTAAGATATTTGTTCAGGAGCTTTTCAGAAGGCTTTCCAGTTCATTGGGGTGTTTCTTTTCAAGTCTTAATCTAGAACCAAACTATCGATAGTGTTGTCAACAGCTTTGCCCAAGGTGTCCCTGAGCTCTGTTCAGCAGACTTCTGAAGGACTCCCACAGGCTCAGAATTTTCACTGAGTCTCTGAAGGACTGCACTGAGACTGAAAGTCAATAAGACATTTCCCCTTAGAGCTTGACTTCCAAGGTGTGACAGATGCTTTTGCTACAACAGCTCTGATGTGTCCAGGGGCTCTTGGTCTCTCAAACTGAGGAGTGGACTCACAAGCCACAAATGGCAAATAGAGAGCAAGTTTATTTGGAAAGGAGAGAAAAGCAGGTGGGCATTCAGGTGAGTTGCTGCTGAATACAGTGTGTCTAGGGTTTTCTTTCTTTTTTTTTTTTTTACCAGAAGTAGGATACTTGGCCTATCTGTGCTTTCAGGGATTGAATGGACTGATCTCAAGTCCAATCATAAGCCTGGTCATCCTCTCCCTGTGGCTGGGTCTGACATAGTTATGGGTAGGGAAACAAACATGCAATGGGTTAGATTTGCTTACTTTGAAGTTTCAAATCAGACTAGGGTTTACATGCCTGCAAGCTTAAGATTTAAATTGTTCTAGGCTCTTGTTCCAGGCATCCTGTTGCTCCCATTGCTTTCCCCATTCAAGCCTGTTTTTCCTACCTCTGCCTGTAGGCTGTCTAGCTCTTCTCGCTGTAGTGTGTTCTTCTGGACCAAGACAGGCATCCTTCCCGGAGTGTTACCTGCTGATGGCCCCTAATCAAGTACTTTCCAGGAATTGCCTTGGCTAACGATTGATGCCCCAATAGACACTGTATTTCTCACCCTCAGAATAACCTGTCCTGACTGCATGGTCCGTGCAGGAACAGATTGACCCCCTAGCTCGGTTCTGGACATCATTGAAGGACATTCCTGCTCTGCAGATAGTTTGAGCTAGGCTGAATTTTCTGTCACACCTAAATCACAGGGCAACTTCTTCCTCTGCCCATCCCTGTCTTCTTTCCAGATAGTGCTCTCAATAAGTCACCAACATACAGATCTTTGTTTTCTAATCTTTTTTCCCCTCAGGGAACTCAACAGCACATACTCACAAACATGGGATAAATACATACCTCTTCCTTCTTTGGACACAGGCTCGAGATTCTCATCTTTAGCAGGGGACATTAATTTCACTCACTTCTCCATCTCAGAAGTCCTCACTTAACCACTACTCTCTTAAAAGATACCCAGATGAGATCAAACTGGCAACATCAACTGGAAAACCTAGCTAGGACCCATAGTGGGCAGTAGGGTTATGTTAATGAGAGGACCCATTTGGAAAAGGAGAATCAGAATGGTTGCTCACTGAGATAGGTAAGGTGTATTGTGGCAACCTGGCTAATAAACACATGTGGAACTAATTGAAGGGTGGAGATACAAATGGCTTGATGAGCCTTGCCTTTCTAGTTCTCAGTTCTCCTGCTTTCTGATACTTGGACCAGAGGCAGCTGCCTTAGCCAGTTCCCTGCTTCAGCTGGCAAGGCTCACTTCCTGTGAGACATCCTTCAGAGAAGCTGCATGGACCTACCCTGATGCAGCTCTGGGTGCTGAAGCAGCCAGGTGGAGACCCCTGCCAGCGCTGAGATGCTTACCCACTCACTGATTCAGTTTCCTCCTGCTGACAGCATCATTGTGTGTGTTTTGTGAGATTGAGGAGGACTTTGTAGATTGGTATATGGACTAATGCTGTGCTTTGGGCTTGGACAGCACTGGGTTGGGATGCTGTCTTAATGGACACTTGCCCTTTATATAAAACTCTTTCTTATATACATAAGAGTTTCTGTGGATTTGTTTCTCTAGTCTACCCAGACTAACACACTCACCTGGAAGAATGCAACTGACATCAGTGAACAAAACCAGTTCATGTAGAGATGGTTGCTTTGCTATATTCTTTGATATGCCTATCTTCAACAAAAACTATAGTTTTAAAGCGCTTTAGAGGATTTCTTTCTATTAAGTCTTTATGAAGACAGCCAAACAAATTCCCATTCATTTCCCATGACAGCTGTAGCAAATTACTGCAAACACGGTGGCTTAACAGAATGCACATTTATCCCTGGACAATTTTGAAGGTCAGACGTCTGAAATCAATTTCACTGGTTAAAATCAAGGCATGGTGGGGGTCATGGTCCCTCTGGAGTCTCCAGGGGAGAATCTGTTTCCTGGCCTTTCCAGCATCGAGCTTTTCATTCCTGGCATTCTTTTCCCAGTGGCCTCCTTCTCTATCTTCAGAGCGAGGGGGACAGCATCATGCTTCAGTGGCCACATTACTTTCTTTTGAGGTAAAATTTCCACAGTCTTCCTCTTAGAAGGACTGATCGTTATTGTTAGGGCCCACCGGGACAATCCAAGCTAATCTCACCATCTCAAGATCCTTACCTTCATCACATCTGGTAGATCTTTTGGTCATGTAAAATAAAAATGACAGGCTCAGAGATTCTCATAATATCAAGTGAATTCTGACTCATAGTGACCCAAAAGGACAGGGTGGAACTGTCCCCGAGGGTTTCCAAGGCTTTACATTTTTTTTTAGTTTTTTTTTTTAAGTTTTTTAGGCATCACTGTCCTCTGGTGGTGGGAGTAGGAGGCCCAGTCTTTGCTCCTGTGAGCTGGAATTGAACCTCCATCCCAGTGGGCCGCAGTCCCGCGCACAACCACTACGCCACTGGGGCTCAGCCCAAGGCTTTACATTTTTATAGGAGTAGAAAGCCTCATCTTTCCCCCTCAGAGGGGCTGGTGGTTTTGAACAGTTGACCCTGTGGTTAGCAGCCCAACAGATAACCCACTACACTATATTTGCAATTAGTTCCTGCATATCTTTAGGAATGATTAGTCAGCCTACCACAGAATCACATGGGAAATTCTGAGAGGCAAATAATTCTGATTTTGACTTGTAGCTCATTTCCAAATGAAAATCAGGTAGCCCCTACATCTTCTGTTTTACCACTTGCTATTCGGCTTGTTTTCAGGCAGAATGCCTGCCTCTTGATGCAGGCCTTCATTATCAAACACCTATAATGTTCACATGTTATCTGCTAATGCTACTGCAACTTTCTCTCTCTCTCTCTCTCTCTTCCTCCCTCCCTCCTCACTTTTCTACCTGCCGAAGCCTGTGCTTTATTACACTGGTGGCGGGTGTCTATGCTCTTTCTCCAGAATAGTATAGCAATAAGTAGAAGAGAAAGGAAAATGAAGTGGTAAAAAGAATCATTTCTACTTGTGCAACACTATGTTCTTTCTGTGTCTCCATAAATCACCTCATTCGATGGGAATGGGATGGAACAGTGTCGTTCTTCTAATGGGGATTCGAACGGCTGATGCTCACCCATTCACTGACCCATCATAAGGCTCATCTTACCTTCTGTTGGTTCCCAGGAATCTCTGCAGTCATGCCCCCAGCTCTTTAACAAATCATTTCTACGTGCTTGTGGACTGTGTGCTTGATTTTTTTGTTTATATTCTCTAAAAGACTATATGCTAAGTTTTCCATCTGCCTATCCCCACAAGATCCCAACAGCTGGTGGAGGAGTGGGATGACCTGGGCTGTCATCTGTGGATCAGCAGTTGGCAAGCACCAGCAGCTCTGTGGGAGAGAGAATGGCCTTTCCACTCCCATCACCACTCACTATGCTCGCAACTACAGGCGCAGTTCGGCTCTGTCGTACAGAGTAGATGTGAGCTGGCATGGGCTTGATGGCAGTCAGACTGGCTTTTGGCTTCTTGTTTATACCAGTATTATCAAGTCAACCCGATTGAAGATGCTCTCTGAAGAAGAGCCCGGCTACTTGTAGTCAGAGAGGTGACCCAGTCAGAAGCCTCGTGGCCCTCGCTCTACCACACACACCGACGTTCACTGACACTTTGACTTGGTGAGCCAAAGAGAACCCACGACTGCTCCCCAGTTTGCCAATCGGGTGACCCTGGGGAAAGCCCTTTACACGGGCTCTCCCTGTTGAATTTATGACTACCTCAAGGGAAACTTTTGCAGCTGTTTTCCTCAGTGACAAGGACCAAACAAAAACCCCAATAATAATACCTTTCTCCCCTGTAGGTCATTCACGCCTTGAAATTAGAAAGCAGATTTCTCCAAAAACTAAGTATCCCAGTGATGCCCCCCCAAAACAAACAAGCAAACAAACAAACAAACAAAAAAAAACAAGTATCCCATGTGTGTACATGCAATGTGCAAACATATTTATTGTGCTGAATGTCATGAAAGAAAATTTAGATGGACATAATGAGTTGTCTTTTAAATATTTCTGTAATTTGATCATTAGTGAAATATTTTAAACTTATAAAAGTGAAGAAAATAAAACAGTCGAACATATGCCTACTATCCAGATTAAACAACTGTTAACATTTTATCATAATTACTTTCAATTACTTTACAAAAGAAAAACAGAAAAATACAGCCAAAGTCCCACTCTTCCCTCACCCTTTTTCTCTCTCTCAGCACACATTTGCCTGAAGTTGGTGACTATGTGTGTTATTTCCAAGTATGGTTCTGTACTTTTACTAAATATGTGTGTTTTAAAACATTTGTTATTGTTTGATGTACACTCAGAATCGACATAAACACTATCATATAGAATATTTTACAACTTGTTATTCTTTTGCCCCTTTGAACAAAAAAACTAAAAACTAAAACTGATTTCTCCTCCCTATGAATTTGTGACTCTCAATGATTTATTTGGGAGTTATTCTTTGAGTTGCAAATATCTTCTCCCAAAATGTAACATGCCTTTTTATTTTGGTACTGTTCGCCTCTGCTATAAATAATGTTTTAATTTTAATATAGTTAAATGCATAAATCTTTTTAAAGTTTTGTCAGGGGACTTTCCTATATTTAATAAATATATGCCTAAATCTACAGCCAAGATATTCTCCCATATTGTTTTCCAAAAAATCTAAAGTTCTGCTGTTCACATTTAAATCTATGTCCATCTGGAACTTATTTTTGCTTATACAGTGATGTATGAATCTAATTTTGTTTTTCCCCAAATGGAAAGCTAATTGTTTCAGCACCTCTTCAGGACAGACAAGTCTTCCCCCAGTGTTTGCAATGCCATCTCTCTAAGACTCAGAGTCCCTGGACAAGTGCTCAGTTGCTAGACTCGCGACATCACCCCATGGGTTGGTTTGCCTGTCTTTGTACCACTGCTATAATGGTAGCATCATTGCAGTTAAATAGCAAGTCTTAGTAGCTGGGGGAAATTGTCTTATTATTTTTCTTCCACTTTGGTTTGCACTTTTTTCCTAATGGCTCCCTGTGATGCTGCCCTGTACACCCTTCATGCTCACCACGGGGCAGTGGTGATGTGCAGATCTCCCACACCATGTCCCCAGGCCTGTGCCTTGTAGCGTTATGTGTTAGTGAGGGACTGTCGTGGTGTCTCATGATGGAACTGGCCCTGGGATCGTCTCTGTGCAGTGACTGTTATATTTTCAATAATTCAAACCTTGCAGGACCTTTTTCTCTGATGCCGCTGGATGGGCTCAAGCCACCAACCTTGAAGTAAGTAGAGAAAAATAAAGTGCACCACCATGGACCTTTTTGGCATTTTAGGATTAGCTAATGGTTTCCCAAGAGAATCACTGGTAAGATTGACACAGGGCCTACGTCTACATTCTCAAAACACAGTCTTTCCACTTGAGCCCTTTGTATCAGCTCCTTATCCGCCCCCCTCCTCCACTCTCCCTTCCTCCATACCTCCCTCCTGAACCCTTGATAATTTATCATTTTTTTCATGTCTTACACTGTCCGATGTTTCCCCTCACCCACTTTTCTGTGGTCCATCCTGCAGGGAGGATTTACATGTAGATCATTGTGATCGGTGTCCCCTCTCTCCCCCACTGTGCCCTTTACCTCCTGGTATGACTACTCTCACTATTGGTCCACCCCTACATCTCAATCATAAAATTAACATAAGCACATGACTGCCACCTCCCCCGCCAAAAGTATTCTTTTGTTGTGTCCATACAACTGCCTCTTTATACATGTACGATGAAGTGTTTTGGGATTCCTATTTTTCCTAACTAGGTGATCCATAGGTTGTTATGGTTACATAGTTGAATGCCTGTGCATAGTCAATAAAGTAAAAGTAAACCTCTTTCTGATATTCTCTGCTTTCAGCCACATGTTGCCACGCATTGCAGGATTGTGTGCATATCAATATTTGCTTCTGTTGCTTTTAACTTTTTCAACCTCCCAATGCACTACCTTGCTTCTATGATTTCTTTTTTTTTTTTTTTACCAACCTCCTTCTTGTTATACATTGTTTTCCTTTCCACCCAATGGAACACTTTCTGGTCTATTGCTTTCCCTCCTCTCCCTTCCCCTCCCACCTCTAGTAACTGTCAAAGTCTGTTTCTTTTGGTATAAAAACCTTTATCTTGATGTTTTATTAAAATGACCTCATCCCCTATTTGTTCTTCTGTGATTAACACACTTCATTCAGCATAATGCCTTCCAAATCCATCCATTTTGTGAGTTTCATTAAAATTCTGTAAAGATAACATTGTTTTCGTTGAGTGTCTGCACCAATGTTTATTGATCAGCCACTGATAGAAGTGGTTGTTTCCATCTTTTTGCCCTTGGGATAGTGCTGTGATGAACATGGGTGCAGCAAGGAACACATCTCCTCCTGCTTTGGTTTTTGAGGAAGCTTCATACATCCCACCAGCAATAGAAGGTTCTAGTCTTTCTACATCCTCGTCAGAATTTGTGGTTTTCTCTTTATTTGTTTTTAACTTTTTAAAATCAAGGCTAGACTGAGGCAGTATCTCATTGTTTTGACTTGCATCTCTTGAATGGCTAATGATCATGAGCCTTTCTTCATTTATTTTTTGGCCACCTGAATGTCTTCTTTGGACAAGCATGTATTCATGCCCTTTGCATATTTTAAATGGGATCGTTTGTATTTTGTTGCTGTTATTATTGTTGTTCAAATGTTGATGTTTTCTATAAATGTTTGAGATTAATCCTTTATCCAATGTGTCACTATCAAAAAAAAATCCCCCAGTCTGTGTGCTCTCTTTTTACTCTTTTGATAGAATCTTTGTGTGTAAATAAGGGTCTGATTTTCAGGAGGCCTCGGTCTTTGTCTTTTGCTGTGTTTGTAGTTTTTATTGCACTTGATAGTATACTTATGTCATGTATTGGAGGTCCTAAATCATCCCTAAATCATCCCTACACCTACAGAATAAAACACAGAACAACTTAAGTCCAAGAGATACCAGAATGTAATAAAAACTAGAACAAGTTGAAAATGTGTTAAAAAGAAAAACAAAAAAATAGGATGTTAAATTTCACCCTAACTATATCTCTAGTCATTCACATTCCATTGCACTTTGTGTTGGGGCAAGACTATTCATATCCTTGGTCAGTGGAGAAAAGTCATGGAACCTTCGTCCATGAAGGTGCTCTGCAAATGAATTTTGGGTTTTCACTATTATCGATAGCCTTCTGCAGACTGTCAAACACACACACACACACACATACACACACGGGATATTGTCGCTCGTGGAACAATATCTTAGTATATTTTACCAGTAATTTGATCACTCCTTCTTGAGCTGCAGGCTCCTGCTGTCATTATAATGATAGACTTGTATAAGTTTTACCATGAATTTGGTACCACTCTCGTGATGCACCTTTGCTTCTTGTTGCCCATGTCTTTCCCTAGACAAGTAGATCATTTGGAATGCACTCAGCATTGAACTGTGAAGAGTAAATTATCTCAATTTTACTTGGTTGGTGATGCATTTACTTTTTTCCAACTCTTGAATTTTAATTTAACTGAGACTAGAATTTTAGATCATCAGTCGTTTTCCCTAGGCAACTTTGTCATGCAGGGTCTCTGAGGCAGCATTGACACACAGCCAGCATACAATAACATGAGTCAAATCGATTTGTTGGAACACAACAACAGGCAAATATATAAGAGCTTTTGACTTCAGTCAAAACCTTTTTCGCAGTTGCTAACCAGTGATTTGAAGATGCAGAAGAGTTGCAGAAGGGAGTTTCAAACAGATCAATTTAAAAAATGTTTCCAATAATGTCATAGCATTGTTTTGTAGAAAAAATTTAAATACATAGCTTTGGGGAAAAAAATCTTTTTTGGGGATACCTCCTAATATTTATATGACACGATGGTAAGTCAAAAGCATTGCTATGGAATCACAAAAAACATTATTAAAATCTCAGTGTGAAGCTATTGTTTCTTGATATATACTCTATAAAGGTCTGTCTATCCATTTCTGCAGGTAGTGTTTCCATTTTCCTAACCTTCCTCTAGGGTTTTTTGCTTTTTAATATGTACCACATCAAAACAGCAGTTTGGCAACTTGAAAGGATTCAAACTATGTTCCTTTGGAATGTTTTTTGAGTTTGGAGAACAAAAAGAATGGCTAGGATAAGGACTATAGGGTAGGTAGGGTAAAGTTTTCCAAATTAAATTTTCATAGCATAGCCCTTGCTGCTACCTTTAAAGAATGAACAGATGCCTTGTTATGATAGGGCTGTGGGAATTCTCAGTGCAATTTTCTTGTCCTTTTATTCATAAATGCAGTTTTCAATTTTTTTAAATGTGCTTTATAATAAGCCCTCTGGTTATCCTATATCCTTTAAGAAAAATCTATCTAGATTGTCTTTTTGGAATTCCCTCAAAACAGTCATCCTATCCTTCTGAGCTGATCACTGTGCCTTGAATCTAATTGTCTGGCAAACTGTAGGAAACTAACATTGAGGGAAACATGATGAGTACATTCCCTAATTTAGAGAATCTGGAAAGCGAGTAGCCCACGGTAGGAAAGCCTCCACTTTGGTAAGTAAGCAATAAAGTCCAAGTATATTATCCTGATTTAATATTCCCACAGATCCCCCGAACAATGCTGCCTTTAAGGGTTGACTTTATCTCCCTAGAGAAACAGCCATCTTTGTGCTATCTCCTCCTGTTGTAACACCCAGTTCCCCTCGTACCTTCTCGCAATGCAGTTATTCAGGCTCCTCCCCTATGAACTCAGGGACCTTGTGATGCACAGGACTACTGAATATGCATGTCTTATGGCTACCTATAAATGTCCCAAAATAGTAAAGATGCTCTCTCTTCTCCCACTTCCACATGAACCACCAAGAGGGGCCGAAGTGAACATGCCACCATAAAATTTGTCTGACTCTTTTATTTTATTCTCTTTCCTATCATTCCTGTTCTCTATGATTTAACTATCATCTTTACATATTATTACTGTACAATTCTACCTACTGATTGTTTGGTTGTTGGAGGCTGGTTTCTGCTAACAGCAAACCCCTTCCATAACTTATTTGTCAGGTTGTCATACTGTGGTGGCTTGTGTGTTGCTGGGATGTTGGAAACTATGTCACCTGTATTTCAAATCCCAGAAGTTTCACCCAAGAAAATATGTTCAACAGAGCTTCCAGACTAAGAACAGACTGCAGATAAGGAACTGGTTGTTCACCTTGGAAGAAGTAACCACGGAAACCCTTACGCATAACATCAAACATTTTCAGAGATGGAAGGCCTACTGAATGGAAGCAGAACACTGTCAGTGATAGTGCCAGATTTGAAATTTGACTGCAGAGGAACTCTTCTCAGAGCAGAGTTGACCAGGGTGACATGGCGGGAGTAAAGTCTGAGGGAGCAAAACCCTCAGGATCCTCATTTGGTGATAGGGAATACCTCAAAATGAGAAGATACAGCCACAAAAATATACTAATAATTGGAACTTGGAATGCATGAAGTATAAAACTAAGAAACCTGGGAGTTGTCAAATGTGAAATGGACCTCATAAAGATCAATATTCCAGGCATCAGTAAATGGAAATAGACTGATGTTGACCGTTTTGAATCAAAAGATCAAAACAATTACCATGCTAGGAATGATGTAATCAAGAGAAATGGCTTTGCATTTATCTCCAAAAAAGACAATTCAAGATTTATCTTGAAGTACAATGCTGTCTGCAGTAAAATTACATCTATCTGCCTTTAGGGAAATCCAATCAATGCAGCTATTATGCAAACTTATACACTAACCACAAGAGGTAATGGTGAAGAGATTGAAGAAATCTAACAACTTCTTCTGTTTGAAAGTGATCAAGCATGCTATCAAGAGACGTTGATAATTATTGGAAATTAGAATGCAAAAGTGGAAAACAAAGAGAACAGAACAGCAGTTGGGAAATAGGTTTTGGTGATAAAAATGATGGAGATCACAAGAAGCATGACTTGTTTTTTTTTTAACAGCAAAAACCTTTTCAACAGCTCCAAAGGTAACTATACACGTGGACTTTTCAAGAGATTAAAAAAATGCTTTTCAGATGAAATACACAGAAATCAAGTTGACTACATCTGTGGGAAGAGACAATGATGAAGCTCAATATTAGCAGCTAAAAGTTGCTTAGGGGCTGGATGTGGAACAACCCATCTATTGATCATATGTAACTTCAGGTTAAAGCTGAAGAAAATTAAATAAAGTCTCTGAGAACCAAAATATGTCCCTGAGTCTATCCCATGTGAGTTTAGAGTACGTCTCAGGAATAGATTTGCTGCATTGAACACTAATGACAGATGACCTGATGAGCTTTGAGATGACACCAAGAACATCATTAATAAAGAGAGCAAAAGGTCATTAAAAAGACAAGAAAGAAAGTAAAGATCAAAGTGGATGTCAGAAAGGACTTTGAAATTTACTCTTAATGACAGAATAGCTAAGGCAAATAGAAAAAAATTTAAAGTCAAAGTGCTAAACAGAAAATTTCAAAGGACAGCTCAAGAAGAGCAAATCAAATATTATAATTAAATGTATAAAAATCTAGAGTCTGTAAACCAAAAGAAGACCACACTAGCATATCTTAAACTGAAATAACTCAAGAGAAAAATCGAGCCTCAAGTTGTAACAGTGAAAGAGTCTGTGGAAAAAATATTGAAAAATGCAGGAAACATCAAAAGAAGATAGAAAAAATACAAAGTCACTGTACCAAAAGAACGATTCGGCAACCACTATTTCAGGAGATAGCACCCAAGCAAGACCAAAGCGTATTGAAGGATGACGTTCAGGTAGGACTGAAAGCGTTAGCCAAGTACAAAGCTTCAGAAATTGATGGGATGCCAATTAATGTGCTTCACCAACCTGATGAAGCCCTTCAAGATTAAGAGGCAGTTGTGAAAACAGAACAAGGGAATGTGGCATAGTTTAAAATCAATAAAAGGTTGTCTTCTCTCTCCATACTTAATCAACCTCTATGCTGGGCAAATAATCAGAGAAGCTGGGTTATAGGAAGAAGAATGTGGCATTGGAATTATAAGAAGGCCTGTTAACAATATGAGATAAGGGGATTATCCCACCTGTTTGCCGAAAATGCAGAAGACACGAAGTACTTGCTGATGAAGAACAAGGATTGCAGCCTTCACTATGATTACAATATTATTAAAAGTAGGCCAAACCCCTCACAGGTGGGCCAGTAGGTAACATCATGATAAACATAAAAAAAAGATTGTTATTGTAAAGGACTTTATCTTGCTTGGATTCATTATCAATGTTCACGGAAAAAGCAGTCGAGACATTTGAAAATTGCATGGGATTGGGTGAATCTTCTGCACAAGACCTCTTTAAACTATTGAAAAGCAAGGATTTGACTTTGATGATTAAAGTGAGTCCTACCCAAGCCATGCTTTTTCATTTGCGTCATATACATGTGAAAGTTGAACATCGAATAGGAAAGACCAGAGCAGAAGCAATACATTGAATTATGGGACTGGTGAGGCATATTGAAAGTACTATGGATTACCAAAAGTAATCCATCTGGGAAGAAGTACAGCCAGAATCTCCTTAGAGGCAAAGAAGTCAAGACTTGGTCTCATGTACTTTGGAGAAGGGCATGATGCTTGGTAAAAGAGAAGAGCAGGGAAAAACGAGGAAGTCCCTCAGCAATGGGTCAACACAGGGGCTGCAACTGTGGGTGCAAGCATGAGCACAATAGTGAGGCTGGTGCAGCGCCGTGCAGTGCTTTGCCCCGTTGGGCATCGGATCGCTATGGGCTGGAGCGGATTCGATGACAAAGAACAGCAGCAGCAAGTCTCTGGGGAGTCAGTACTTTGGTTGGACAAAAAAGCCCATTGCACTGGGAGCTCTTGTAGCATCGCATACATGAACAGTATGAAGCATATTTGTACATGTGATGCCATCTCATTTTCTAAACATTTGCTTTCTGCTTGAGCCCTTCATATCAGTTCCTCTTTTTTCCCACCTTCCCCCACCCTCCCACTGACGTGAACCTTGAGAAATTAAAAATTACTCTTATTTTCATATCTTACACTGCTTTCTGTCTTTTTTCACTCATGTTTCTGTTGTTCATCCCTCTGGAGAGGGGGGGAATTGTTATGCATTGATCTTTGCAATTTGTGCCCCCTCCCTCCCCCTTATCCTTCTGGTATCACTACTCCCATTTCTGTACCTAAGGGGTTTAGTTGACCTGGATTCCATGTGCCATGAGCTCTTACCAGTGTACATGCTCTGGTCTAGCCAGAACTAAAAGGCAGAATTGGGGTCATGATAGTGGGGGATGAGGAAGCCTGAAAGAACCAGAGAAATATTGTGTATTTCATCAGTGCTATACTGTGTCCTGACTAACTCATCCCTTCCTTGTGACCCTTCTGTGAGAGGATGTTCCATTGTCTATAGATGGGCTTGGAGTGTCCGCTCTGACCCCCCTCATTCTCAACAATATGTTTTTTTTTTTAAATTGGGGTCTTTTGATGCCTGTTACCTGGTCCCATTGACACCTCACGATCATACAAACTGGTCTGCATCTTCCATGTGGGCTTGTTGCTTTTCTGCTAGATGGCTGTTTGCTTATCTTCAAGCATTTAAGACCCCAGACCCTCTATTTTTTAATAGTCAGGCACTGTCAGTTTTCTTCACCACATTTGCTTATGTGCCCATCTTGCCCTCAATGATCATATTCAGAGGGTGTGCATCACAGAATAGTAGGTTGTTAGAACAAAGTGTTCTTTCATTGAGGGAGGACTTGAGGAAAGACCCAAAGTCTGTTCTTTTCCTCAATGTATTGCCATATAAATATATGTACATAGTCCAATACCTCTATTTTATGAATTTATATATATATTTGAATTAATATATTTGCCTAAGTGCACACCTATGTTTATACCTCTGTCCATAGCTTTGCTTCCTGCATCTTTCCTGTTTCCTTTTACCTTCCTCCTGCCCCACCATCACATTTGCCCTTCTCCTGCTTCTTAGTAATTCCTCTTACCTAGATTGCTATTGCTCCAACACCCCCAGTGTCTCTAAGTCCTCCTTATTATTGATTTTACTTCCCTAGTTGTTGCCCTGTCTATGGCGTTGTTTGCTCACCGCTCTCTTTCCCTGCATCCTCCTCTACCTAAGTCCCTCCAAAACCATGGTCACATCGCTTTCTCCTCAGGTTTGCTTTCCCATGCCTGTCTTACATAGGTAAGTAAATGAACAATACTAGAGACAAAACAAAAAGAAAACAAAAAGATTGAATTAAAAGAGAAAAAAACCCTTAAAAAGTATACATAATTGGTCAGACTTTTTTTGCAGGGACCCTACTGAGATGATGACAAGTTTATTACTGAGAGAATTTGTTTGTAACCATCCACTGATTAGAGAAGGATGTCTCAATACATTTTGTTTGGAATAAATGTGTGCATTTATGAACCAAATCCCTAGTAGCAAGACTTTTCTACTTACCTTGATGTGAATTTTTTCCCCACATATCAACATTTGATATATGAATAACAAGCTCATGAATCATGCTTTTTGACTTTTTCTTCTCCATACATTTGTTTTAAAAATCTTTCAAAGACAGAAAGAAAAATAAGGTCTTTATAGAGTACCTAAGAGTATAGAGAAGGGGAGGAAGCAAAATAAAGGGAGCAGCTTTCTGGAGAAGGAGGTATTGAACTCCATTTATGAAGGCTAAATTGTTCATTGGAGAAAAGAAGTTCATGTGTTCAGCTCACCTTTGCCTGAAGCAGCATGGGAAAATAAATGGTTGAAAATGAGGGCTGTATAGTTCCTGGATGCTAGGAAGTTCTGTCTGACTAGAAATAAATGTTTTGGTTTCCAATGCAGCAAACAATAAAGAGAGATACAACTGATTTGACCAGACTAAAGAAGTAGCTTTCATAAGAGTTATCCTATTGTAGAAACCAACTATCCTCAGAATGAGCAAATGCCAGAGAAAGATCGAGCAGAAGATTTAGAAATTGGATTAGCCTAATTCCCACCTTCCTGTAAACCCCAGCTCACTACAGGGCCACAGAGAGAAATCTTCTGGGATGAAGACATGAAAGACTTGTAAGCATCAGCACTCCCTGGGGGAAAATAAAAGCCCAAAC
>PVJH01019282.1:29813-43249 GCA_004026705.1 Nesogale talazaci | reverse complement strand
CATTGTCCTGGTTTTAGCCTCACAGCTGTATACAGAGTCTGGCCAACCCTCCCTCCTCTTTCTCCCACACTCTTGAATCTGTGTTCCTGATGCTTCTCCCTAAGTATCACCAACTTCAACATGGCCCTACCCCAGACGGGCCCTCTCCTGGGTGTCTTATTGTATCTAGAGCCCTGACTTGGCTCAAGAGAGAGTCAGCCAGGTCTTCCGTTGCTCCTCAACTCACACATCAGAATTGCTGGTTCCACCTTCTGGGTCTATCTCAGATCTCTTCCTTGTCTCTGTCCCTGTGTCATCGCTCCCACCCCAGGTTCTCACAGTGGACCATGCTCTTTCTCTGTTTGTGGCCTTCCTCCCTCTGCACCGTCACCTTCTCCAGACACAACCATGCTCCTAGAACTGGCTGGCTGGGAACCCTCGCTGACTCCTCACTGTCTACGGAGGAAGCCTACGATCCTCATTCAAAAACTCCAGCTCACTGGCATCGAGTCAGTGCCAACTCAGAGCTGCCTCTGTGAATTCCCAAGAGTGTAGCTGCTCGTGGGAGTGGAAAGCCCAGCCTTTCTCCCACGGAGCTGCTGGTGGTTTGAGACTGCTGACCGTGAGGATCACAGCTGACTGGTATCGACGGCACCGCTCACAAGGGCTTCCCCTTTCTTTCCAGCCTCCTCTTCTGCTACACTCTATGTGCTCTGGGCATCCATGAACATTTAGCTTTCTCTAAACAAGCCAGCTAGGCTCCTGTGCCCTTGGTCCCTCCCACCTTCTTTTTCCAGCGAATGCTGGCTCACCCTTCAAGATCTGGCTCAAAAGTCCCGCCTCCAAAAGCTGTCCACCCTGGCCGTAGCACCCACCCCCCACTGCATGGTGATCGGCTGCGGTTATGGGGGTTCTTGAGTGTGGGCCCAGACCCCGCTCTGTCGTGCTGCAGGCATCATGGATGGAAGGCCAGCACTTGGGCCTGGGAGGCTGAATGGAAGGTGGGACGGCAAGATTAGTATAAGGAAAGACGGAGGGAAGAAGAGAAACCAAAAGGAAAGGAAGGAAAGAAAAAGAATTCTTTCCACTTATTCTGAGTCTTATTTTTCATGCATGGACTTCTGTGTCCCCTCTCCCTGAGGCCTAAAGATGCCACGTCCTGCTTTGTTTTCTGGTCTACATCCAACTCTGAGCGTGAGCATGCAGTAGCATTTGCAGATTAACACATGCATGGAAGATGTGTTCTCCAATGTATGACTGTTACAAAATAGCAATAAAATCTGGCCCCTGGGCAGGGTCTGTTTGTCTGCTTAGACCTGGGAGGTCTTGATATTAAAAAAAAAAAAATAGTGGTTCCCCGGTTGGATGATTGGTGGCAGAATCTTTCTGCAGCATCAGACACCAGAAGTCCCCTCTCCCACCTTTTTAAAAAATATCATTTTATTGGGGGCTCGTACATCGTTTTCTACAATACATAAATAAACATACTTTGCCAAGTACCTTCACATGTCCGCTGCTCTGCTGTTATCATTCTCCAATCATCAGCCTTTTCCCTTGAGCTCCTAGTATCGGCTTTTCCATCCCTTCCCCTTTACCCCCGCTCTCTCCTCCCCACCAACCCTCAATACTTTATACATTATTATTGTTCTGTCGTATCTTACACTGCCCGACCTCTCCTCCAACCCACTTCCCTGATGCCCATCCTTCAAATAGGAGCTTATGTGTATATCCTTGCAGCTGGTTCCGTCCCTCCACCCCACCCTCTCTCCACCCCTCCAGCAGCTCCAGTCCAACCACTGGGCCGAAGGGGCTCAACCATCTTGGTCTCCCCACAGCCCCAGCTCCCTTCTCCACTATTAAACCTTCTCCAGTCCATCTGGATTTGTAGGGGTAGAGTTGGGACCCTGATGGTTGGAGGGGGTGTGGCGAGGAAGGCTTCAGGAACTAGAGGAAACTTGTATGCATCATCACTGCCCAGCTGCACCTTGAGTGGTCTATCTCCTCCCCATGAACATCCACTGAGAATAAAAGGAGAGTAAAATCTGGTGCTAACCCATTGGGGCATGCCATTTTTCTCATGCTAGCCTGTGTTTTGACTTACTGGTTCTCACTGCCATGGGTCAATTCTAACTCAAAGTGACCCCCTGGGACAGGCAAGAACTGCCTCTTGGGATTTCTGAGACTTTCAATCTGCATGGGAGTAGAAAACCTTGTCTTTCTCCCTTGGAACAGCTAGTGGTTTCGTACTGCTGTCCTTGAAGGTAGAAGCCCCATGACCATAACCACTTAAGGCCTGCAAGGTTCAAACGGGCAGGTCCCTTTGGAAAAAGAAGCTCGTTCTCACAGCCATCGAGTCAACGCTGAGCCATTGGAACCCTGAAGCCAAGGTAGACGTGCCCCTGTGGGTTCCTACGACTAGTCCTCTTCACAGGCATAGAAAGCCTCCTCTTTCTCTCGCAGAGGAACTGGTGGTTTCAAACTGCTGACCTTGGGGCTAGTAGATTAGGAGCCTGCCAAGGAATCACTTCCCCAGCAGGGCTGCGAAGACAAAAAGTGAAAGCCCAAGTCCCGCCATCTCCGGAATTTGAAAAGCAGTGCGACCCCATTCTGTGTGTTCTTGGACTAGCATCTTGGCGGTTATGATTCGTAGCTCTGGTGCTGGCACAGGAGGAGGCATTGGCACACACTTCTCCATGGGAGGCCAATGCCAAGACAGAGGGACCTCGAGGGTGGCAGAGGTCTGGACCAGCCGCCTCGATGGATTTTTCTGAAGTTTCTAATTTACTTCAGGAAGCCCAGCGAGCAAGGGAATCATGGGTGAAGTTCCCATGCGGGGCTAATAACGAGCAAAATATCAGCCCACATTCATCTCCCCCTTTCATGATCTATGCAAGCTCATCTCACATGGCATTTTCTTCTTCCTCTTCTTCTTCTGTCCGTGGTGGGAGGCAGCCTGCTGGGCTCCCGGCTTGTGCTGGCTTCCCTGATAAATGCCCAGCCATCTTTTGGAGCTAGCACCTCGGCAGACAGCTCAGAAGTCACATATTTCCTCCCAGTCATTCTCTTTCCCAAGGATGCATTGGATAAAGCCCAGGATGGATTCTGCACCAGGCACAGAACAAACGCTATTAACCTGGAGGAGAGCTGACATTTCTGCAGGCTGCTGCAGTGGTGGTATTTTATCTGCTCCCCTCGGGGTCTGACTGTATCCTGCCTCTGCCCGTGATGTGCTCAGGTGAAGCTTGAATGCCACACACAGGTTTGGGAACAGGTTGTGCAAGAGAGACTGTCCTCCATGGTGCGTGCATGAGTGAGATTTCATTTAAACTCCTGGGACAGAGGGAAGGAGAAGCTCACACCTGCTGCCTTAAATGGCTTAAGACCGTGCATCTGCAGGCGGGAGGCAGGCTGGACTTTTCCATCAGCTATGGGGAACGGTTGCTGTGCATATCTTTTGGAAGAAAAAAAAATCAATCCTTCACTCACTCAGAGCCATTATATGTTATATTTTGCTTTCCATGGCGAGAGAGAGAAAATTATATTTTAAAGCTTATTAAAATGTTACCCATATAGATGGCTTTTAAAAGATAATTTATATTAGCACTGGTGCATAACCTTTTAAATTAATAATTCAGAACTATGGTTAGAGGTTTCAGTAATCTCTAGTAGTATATTATCTGCCTGTTCCACTGAGAAATTAGCACTCATGGACCAAGGTATAAAATTGAAAAATCTAACCCATTTGGTCGTCTGTTCTCAGCTATGAGAATCTTCTTAAATGAAAGCCTGTTGGTGTGAGAATTCTGATTTCTAGACTCAAATCGCTTTCAGGCCATTATGGAGTTTTATAAAGAAAGGCTTCTGCTGTCTTAACGACACGTTGAAGTCTTAAAAGTAGGCAGACTATTGATTTTTTTTGCAAGAGTTTTACTGCTCCAGACACTGAAGAATGAATCTCATGACTAAAATTTATAGGTTATTAAGGAGAAGAGTAAGGAACTCAGGTGGCATAGTGGTTCAGCATTTGGCTGTTCACCAAAAGATAGGCAGTTCAAAGCAACCAGCCATTCTTTGGAAGAAAGCTGTAGTCACATGTGTTAGTCTGGGTAGAGTAGAGAAACAAATCCACAGAAACTCATATGTATATAAGGGAGAGTTTTATATAAAAGGTAAGTGTACATTAAGAAAGCATCCCAGCCCAGTCCAGTCCAAGCCCATAAGTCTGACATTAGCCCATATGTCTGACACCTACCTACAAAGTCCTCAAACTCACAAGCCACATGCAATGACGCCGACTCAGTGAGGAAAGCCAAATCAGTGAGCGTGTCAGCATCTCAGTACTGCCAGGGGTTCTCCACGCAGCTTCTCCAGCATCCAGGGCTGCATCAGAGTGGGTCCGTGTGGCTTCCCCTCAGGGATGTCTCACAGGACGTGAGTCTTGACAGCTGGGACAAAGAACTAGTTAAGGCAGCCACACACTGGTCTGACCATCATAGAAAAAGAGACCAGAGAACAAGAAAGGTGAGGCTTACTGAGCCATTTATTTCTCTGCCCCTCAATTAATCATACATGTGTTTATTGACCAGGTTTACACAACAGACCTTTGCTATCCACCATGTGTTTCCTTAAAGATCATGCCTTGGGAATTTGGCAGTGTACTTCTACCTTGCCCGGTAGGGTTGTAATGAACTGGAATCTGTTCACTGGTGGTGGGCAATGGGCAGAGGAAGAGTACAAGGAAGACCCAAGTTAGAAGAATCACAAGATCAGCCCATTTCATTGGTTAGAATCCACTGAGCAAGTTTTCCTGAAGCCTCGGCCAATCTGTCTGAAAAGTACTTCTTGGCCCTATGGAATATTTATAGAAATCAGAAATATATGAGAATCAGGTTGTAGCCCACAAGGATGCAATCGCTTTTAGGTGGCTTGCAAAGAAAGGGCAAAGTGATGTGGTTTTTTTTTTTTTTTTAATCATTCTATTGGGGGCTCATACAACTCGTATCACAATCCATACATCAATTATATCAGGCATGTTTGCACATAGGTTGCCTTCATCCTTTCCTAGACATTTACTTTCTATTGAGCCCTTGGTATCAGCTGTTTTCCTTCCTCCCCCCTTCAACTCCCCCTGATAGATTGTACATTGTTACTATTTTCATCTCTCACACTGATCACTGTCTCCCTTGCCCCATGTTTTCTGTTGTTCTACCCCCTGTAGAAGGTGCATGGATTTTGTTTGTTTGTCTTTTCAAAGTCTAATGCACCAGAAAGACAGGTTTACCAGGGGCTGACTTTTTTTATTTGGAAGGAAACCAAAAACAAACCAAAATAAGAGTCAAACTAAACACACACATGACAGAGAGCTTCCAAAAAAGTTGAAAAGGACAGACTGTGTTGGGGAGGATTCCTGAGGGCCAGTAGAGCAATGGTTCCCCTTGTAGGTTTCCGAGGAAAGGCAGCAGGATGGGTAAAGGGGGGGTGGGGTGATTTGTGAAAGTCTTAAGTGTTTTTAGCATCATTGTTCGACTCAACTGTAGAATGTGTTCCTTCTGCCCAAGGCCGTGTGCATACTGGAGAACATCTGGACCAGGAGGTGAGAGGGGCCATTGCTTGCCTGAGTGCTGCCACTGAGCCACAAGGGTGACACTGGGCATGCAGCTCACACTCAACCTGATTTTTTCATCAATTAGACGGGAACCCTTACCCAGCGTTGTGTGAATGCATAACATGCTCTGCTGCTCACTGGAAGGCGGTGGTGGTTTCGTACTCCCATCCGCTGTCTAGAAGAACGGTCTGGCATTATGCTTCCCCCAAATCAGCCATTATGAACCACATGAGACGTAGTTCCTTTCGGCTACCTCGGGGCCTCTGTAAGTCAGACTCAACTCGATGACAGCTGGCTGCACCCCCGCTGGACCGCCATCAAACATGGCTTTCCAGAAGGACTGTGATGAGCTCAGCAGATGGGTCAGGAGGTAGAGCACCAGCCTCAACTGGGGTGGACTCAAGACCCAGTGTTGCTCTGTGAGGACCAGATGCACGTCAGACCCGTGCAAGTGCTTGAAGGCATGGCTGGCAGACGATCAATTCCAATTTAGAAAATAAATGTGTGGATTCAGGACCAGGCTCACAGGATATCATTCACATGTGGTGTCCACGTGAGTGAAGGAAGGACTTGTTTATCAAAGTGAATGTTGTCTTCCAACGTAGACTTCTGGAAGAACCGCTTATAGCCCACTCTTGTCAATTTTCACATGAATTTTCTCCTCACACCTCTGGGTGTCTGTAATAGTTTCCCAAGGGGGCTTTTCTGGGTGTGTGTGCCTTTTCTTAACCCCATCTCTTCTCAGCTGCCGGAGAGATCTTTGTGAAATTTAAACCTGTGTAAGAGAGAAAGCTCTCAGAGGGGGCTGCTCAACCCTATCAGAAAAAGATTGGTGCCTTGGCCTGGGACACAAAGCCTTTGCCTGTCTGACTCTTGGCCAATGTCCTTGCCTTCTCCGCACAGCCCCCATCTTGGTCAGCTGAATGAGCTGAGTGTCCTGAGTCTGATGGCAACCTGTTTTCCTCCCTGTTCCCCTTCTGCCTGGTGTGCCTTCTGTGACCCTTCTATCCCCCAACCCATTCTTCCTTCAAGGAGTGGCTGGGAACCCTCCACCTCCTAATGGGAACCTTTCATACTTTTCCTCAATCGAATTGGACCTTCTCCCTCATTTTCTGCCAAAACCTTAGCATAGTTTCCTGGCATTCTTGGTGTCTGGCCTCCTCTCTGGTCTTTGAGCGAATTCAAAGTAGACTTGGCAGGTCCTCAACTCTTCCTACACAGCCTCGGTGGGAAGCACATCCTAGCCTCTCAGTAAACATTTGTTGAGTGGGTGAATGGATGGGCGGAAGTTACTTCCTTTTGACTTCTAGTGTATTAATTATCAGCAGCAAATGGTACTTGAAAGGGGTTCATAGTTGTATGTTCTGAAATGCAGAGCTTATAGAGGATCCCAGGTGGCATAGCAGTTCAGCACTTGGCTGTTCACCAAAAGGCATGTAGTTCAAACCTAGATACCACTCTTTGGAAGAGATGTCACAGTGCGCTTCCTTAAAGAAGAACTGGGAGTAGCCCTGGATTCTGTTCTGCTTCCAACCCAGACTCTAGAGCCTTGGGAAAGCTGACAGGTTCAAGCTCAGAAATGTTTAACATGGTTCCACCTCCAAAGGCGTTTTCCGAACTGATGGGCCACAGACCAACGTGCTTGATGTATATCCTGAGGGAAGGAAGATTTGCTGCAGGAAATCCTTATCCCCTACGGATGGATTTTGCAGGATTTACTCACCAGAAGGTTGAAGGTTGGAATCCACCAAGGGTTCCTCAGAAGAAAGGCACACAGACATACTTCCAAATGCTCACAGCCTGAACTGCATCTGGAGCTCAGTCCAATGCCCGGCCCACCATGGGATTGGAATGGAGCAGGTCAGCTTTGGGCTACAAGAGGGTCCTTTTCCTCTGCACCCCTTCCTCTGTGTTGCTTGCACACAGAGGTCGGTAGAGAATGCTCTTTGTGGATGCCTCGGACGTGAGCAGATGTGAGTCTGTGGCTCCAGGCTTGCTGAGGCTCCGGAGACTGAGGGACAGGGGCCCACATGAAATGGGTGGAACCTCTGGTTGTAGCAAAAAAGGGGGCTTGAAGGCCAGCCACCTCCAAGAGGCGCGCAAGGCTTAGCATCTGCCAGCAGCCACACATCATGCCAGCTGTGGCTCTGCTGTCTCAGGAAGCCTAA
Source organism: Nesogale talazaci (assembly GCA_004026705.1). Taxonomy (NCBI): domain Eukaryota; kingdom Metazoa; phylum Chordata; class Mammalia; order Afrosoricida; family Tenrecidae; genus Nesogale; species Nesogale talazaci. The sequence continues at coordinate 35,497 of PVJH01019282.1, read as the reverse complement.
TAAATATGGTGATTTAATTACAGTAAATTACTTAATCAGAGGAATTCTTCTGCTGCAAATTATTACTTTAATAAAACCAGAGAGAATAAAGAAAAAGAATTTCTTGAATCTTGCTGCCAAATCAGTCGAGGCATCCATTTTCAATTTAATAACTAATCGCAGAGGAGATTGAAAGAGATGTTATTACAGATTTTTACAAGGCAAAATATATTTAAGCAGGATCAGAAGGTTAATTAAAATTAGAGTCGGGGCTCGTCCCTCCCCAGCCTCTCTCTTTTCTTCTGCATAGTTGCTCTGAATTTCCTATCTGTTTGATAAAAAAAATTTTTAAATAATAAAATAAATAACATTGCAAGACGGGATCCTTGTTTAAGAGAAAATTATCCCTAGCATTATTTCTGAGCCTGATCTCATGTACCTACATCGGAAATAAACGCATAATTAACTGTTTTTCATGATAAATTAACATTCATTTTCCTAGGATTAGTAGGAAATAGCATAATACAGGGCAGGTTTTGCCTTCATTTGAACGGTCCCCTGGGTCCTCTAATACTCTTAAAGGATTAGTGGAGCCTGTGATTCATTGTGGTCCCGAGTGCGAGTGCGTGCACGAAGAGAGGGTACAGTTCCTGCCTGTCAGAGAGAGACTTTCCTAATTGACAGCTTTTACAAGCAAACGCAGAAAGATGAGCCTGCGGATACTTGCAGGCTGACTTCAGCGTCTCAGCTGAGGTGTGCTAGCCAAAGGAAATGGCTTGTGCATCTTTGAAATGTAGAAGTCATTCTTCCAGGGGGTTCTGACCGAGGTTACAACAGCTGTTGTTGAAATCAAATCCCCCAAGAGAACAGATTGGGTTTCAGGGGGAAGCTCTCTGGTGCCTTCTCGTCTAGACCCTTGGGGTTTTCTGGCTTTTCTGAGCCCAGTTCTGTCCACCCGTTGATCTACGTACACATAAACAATAGGCTTTGTTTCCTTTGATTTATTAAGATCAGGTGGGAAAAGAGAGAGGGCTTCACTGGAGAAGAGAATTTTGAGCCTCTTTGAGTCCCCAATGCCTGAATGAACTTGAATACATTTTCAAAGGTCACAGGGTTAACTGAGCTTCCAAAGGTCATAGGGCCAAGGACCCTGCATTTCACGTATCTAGAAAGCTTCTAGACATGATTGCATCAAATGACAGAGTAGATTTCCTCTGACGTAGTGTCAATGACGGTCGTTTTGAGGGATGAATGGAGCTACTGTCGGTGGAGTAGCTGTGAGGTATCCAGGCATTTCAGGTGAGTTACCCCAGGAGAGAACTTGGAAGTCAAGAGTTGGACACCAAGGATCGCGATGGCGCGGTGAGATAGGTTGATCCGCTCCCACCTGGCATTCGTTAGTTGCTGTGAAGTTGATCTCCTTCCTGACGGTTCCCCCTGTGCCAAGTAGAATTGCTCCACGGGATTTCCAAAGCCCTGACCCTTTTTAAAGGCAAGTCACCAGTCTCACTTCGGACGGCTTTGAACCATCAACATTTTGACTCATCATCAGCTGCTTAGCCATTCTCAACACCCAGGGACTCCAACCATTGCATTAGATGCTTACAAAGAAAGAGTTAAGGCTTCTGATTAGAGTAGGTGAATTCACATCAAGAACGAAGCTCAGTGTCACTGTGTCACTGCTTCCTGGCCCTCAGTTTACATTCAGCTCACTGGGAGAGCCTTTGATTAGAGGATGGTTAGGATCTGCCTGGAGGGAAGGGCACTTTTAATTTTACCCCTTAAAGTCCAAGAAGGCAAAGGGTGAACTGCGTAAGTTCAATCAAGGAGAAACTTGACGATCTCGGGGCACTGGAGGAGTTTGTCAAGTTCCCATGTGGACAGTGGTCTTCTTGGGACAGGCTCTGGAAGGAGGCCTGCATTCGTGCTTGAAAGCAGCCTGGAGTGATGTTGAGGACAGTCTCTGCAGGAAATGGGAGGCGAGCAGGCCCAAGAAAAGGCAGAGACTAAAAGGTGGATGAGTTTCCCAGATTCTCATGCCAGTCCAGACAGGGTCCCCCTTGAGGCACAGCTCTGGATCTGGTCCCGTACGTAGCTTGGGAGACAGGTCTCAGTGACAGCGAGGTCAACCCATTCAGAAAACAGGGTGGGAGGCGAACAAGGGAAGGAGGCACAGCCAGAAAGGCAGGGAGTGGGGTCCAGCTGCCACACCCACAGCATTGGTGCTACTGCTTATTTCCCAAGGGCAAGCTACACTTAACTGCCCCATCTGGAACCCACGTCTAAATATCACTTAGGGCTTTGTTTTCAAAGGGAAGCTATTGAAGTGCTCCAAAAACACTGGGAGATTGTTTACATAGCAGAGTCATTGTGGGTTTTATTTTTGAAAGAAAATCTGGTACGCATATAATCTGCATGCTGGATGGGGATGGCTTCAAGAAACAGTTGGATCAAATAAAAGTAATGATGAATAAAACAACCTCAGCAGCAGCCAGTACACATGAAAGATTCAGTACCAGCCACACAGCTTCTGCCTGACAGACAGCAGGGAGAGGAGGGTCTCTAAGGAGCTTAGAAAGAATGCTCTGCCCAGCCCCCTCACGCCTGCCCTTCTTCCCTTTGGTGGTGGTTGCGGGGGCTGATGGGGACCTGAGGAGTGACTTTAAAAGGTCAGAATTCTTACCCTTCCTACAGAGGTCTGATGAGCAGTTGAGAGGAGGCCAGGACCAAAGAGTTACTCAGCAGCAGGTAGACATTTAGGGAAGGCAATAGCTGACCTCGAAGGACACTGGGCCCAAGCTGCCCCATATGGGAATTGGTTCCACAGAGCATGAGAACACATGTGTTTTGACTGTACTGAGAACTGCAGGAGCTGAGTTTTCTGTCTTGTCCTTTCTCCTCTCTCCCCACTGGTGGGAAGGGCTAACGTGATGGAGGGTGCAGTGGGCCCAGAAGGAAAGCACCCAGAGTTTTGCTTGCTCTATTTCAACTACTGTCTCAATCCGAGAGCTTAAGAATAAAACTTTACACTTATTTGTTGCTGTTATGAGGGGCTTTCAATTCAGTTCTCGCAGTAACCCTGTGCACAACAGAGTCAAACACTGCAGGTCCCGTACCCTTCTTTTTATAATTCGCCTGTGTGGTGAGCTCATTGCCCTAGCCACGGTGTCAGTCCATCTTGTCAAGGCCCTTCATCTTTTTCTCTGCTTCTCTACTTTACCAAGCCTTATGACCTTCTCCAGGGACTGACCTCTCCTGATCACCTGTCCAAAGTGATTGAGACATAGTCTTGCCATCCTAACTCTTAAGGGGCATCCTGGGCATACTTCTTCCAAGACAGATGTATTTGTTCTTTGGCAGCCCATAGGTACTCTCAGTGTTCTTCACCAGCACCATGATTCAGATGCATTGATTCTTCTCCAGTCTTCCTTATTCAAGGTCCAACTTTCACAGGCATATGTGGAGATTCAAAATACCACGAGTGGGGCCAGGTGCCCCTTGGTCCTCAAAGGGGCATCCTTGCCTTTTAGCAAGCACTCAATAAATAATAGTTGGATGACAATCATATCGGCCACTCAAATCTGAAAACATTGCCATGATTCATTTAGACTTGGAATGATCAGGACTTGAAGATTGCATAAAGGAGCCCCAGAGGCTCAGTGGTTATGCACTGAACTGTGAACCACAAAGTCAGCAGGTAAAAAACCACTAGCCACCCTAAGAAGGAAAGACGCAGCTTCCTCCTTCCTTAGTTACTCAGACACGCGTAGGGCAGATTTGCCCTGCTAAGTCGGGCGCCTGGGAGGTAACATCAACCTGATGGTCATGACCCGAAGGGTTCCGGGTATTGGGTCTGAATTCGACACCTGAAACTGAAGAACTCTCCTGGATAACCCGTAGTCACCACGCTAAAGAGGCCTGGTCTGACAGCATCCATTCTCAAAGCTTAGTCTGTCCCGTGGACTGCTTGATGGTACTAAAGGTTCTGGGGCTCTGTCCTAAGCCCTCTGCTTCAGATATCCCAGGTGGAGCCGGGCATCTCTGCTGCATACTTCTGCTCCGCAGGGAAGACGATAAGCCTGGCAGCGTCCAATGAGAGAGTTTGTCTAGGTTATAATATAACTGTACTTGTAACTAATCTGGAAAAATGAACTCCTTCAGCATCCAGGAGACATAACATGCAGGTTTTCAACCCTATCCCCTGGGGTCCTTGGAGGATTTGGGATGTCTCCCCCACCTCCACCCCCAGCTCACAAACTTTGCATCTGGCTAGGGAGAGAGGCTGAGAAACAGGTATCCTCAACGCAGAAGCCAGAGAGCTAAGGGCAGACAGGTGTGAGAGTCAGTCCAAGGAGAAGATTGGGGGGTGCAGTGGGGGTGGACAGAAAAGGGAGAAAGAAAGCCTAATGAAATGGAAGTGGACAAGAAGGCTCCATTTCACCTTTTTTGTGACTCATTGGGCATAAGTCACCCACCAATATTTTCAAAGTCTCGGGTTTCTTGGGAAGTGATGCTCCCAGTTGGAAAACACGCAACCCCCTGGTGGTGGCCACTATGAGGAAACAAGCCACAGTCTGCCAATCCTACCAGGAGAGACCATTTGGGATACATGTGTATGTGCGTTTCACATACATAACTCTATATTCCCTAAATGTCCCCCTTCCCACTGATTTCAACATACATACCTTCCCCTACTGGGTGGGGGTAGGGGTGCTATAAGAAAAATTCGCACAGAAATTAATATGGTCCCGAAGGCTTCAACAGTAGGTGACAGGGTGGATTGACACCGTGGCTACAATAATGGGCTCAAACATAAGATGAGGGTGAGAACGGCTGGGAATTTCTTAGCCAAAGTATCAATAGAGGGGAGACATGAGCATCAGAGAAGCATGAAGATCTGGGAAGGAGAGAAGCCCAGGAAGAAGCCCTGAGTTGAGTCTTCCACTGTTCAGAGGTGGTCAACAAACAGGGTCTCAGAGGCAGCTGTTAGAGGTAAGCTTTGGGAGACGGTTGCAAGTCTTTACCAAGGAAATGCAGTTCGGGGCTGAAGCCAAAGCTTGGGGAATGGGAGGAAAGGGTGGAGAGGGAAAGAAAGGAAAGAGACCCTTATGGATAAGTAACCAGACATCCCGTAAGGGACAGTCCCGATTTTAAACAATGTTCCCTGTGTCCTGTGGTGTTTTTAAAAAGTCCTGATTTTTGAAAAGAATGCAAGATAAGCTAGGTAATGGCGGGAAAATAGGAAGGGAATATACCTCTATACCCCCCCCCTCCCCGCCCTCTGGTCAATGGTGTCCCGCTTTATCAAGGTTAAAATCTGGTCACTTCACATGGCTGTCTCGCCACAGGCTGTGTTGGATATTCAGCAAGAGAACTGGGGCTGGGAGGGTTAAGGGAAGGTGGTCTTTGAGGAGTAGAGAGAGGGAATGAACTTGATTGAGAAAAAAAGTATATCCCTGGGAACATTTGTGTAGTGGTTTTAAATAGCCACGAGCTTCGAAGCTTCCAGTTTCTCAATGGTGTTCTCTCTCTCTCTCTCTCTCTCTCTCTCTCTGTGTGTGTGTGTGTGTGTGTGTGTGTGTGTGTGAGAGAGAGAGAGAGAGAGAGCGAGCTAGCTGAGACCCAAACAGGAAACCTAGAAGTGCTCAGGAACTGCAGACTTTTTCTGTGCACTGAGAGAGTCACAGTAGCCGGTCAGATTTTCC
>PVJH01019282.1:0-29713 GCA_004026705.1 Nesogale talazaci | reverse complement strand
TTGGTCTGACTTTAAACTCCACTCCTGACAAGGCTGGGCGTCTGCTGTGTAAAAGTGAAGTGAAGACCTTATTTTTCAAGTGCAAATTGTCTGCGACTTTAATGGTACGCATTCTGTCAAGCAGTCCATAGAATAAATTTGCACACAGTTTAACATAACACGAGTACATTAAATAGGATTTGGCATTAAAAGACCCAACACTGAATGGGAATCTGAAAATAAATGCCCACATTCTCCACAGAAGACCATTCACCCTGAGGCCTTGGACATTAATTTAACTGAAGGAGGAAGCCACTGGGGCAGCTGTCGGGAGCTCATTTGATTTGTGAATAAACAATGCTTTCATTTTAAATGCTGTGCGCTCGGACCCAAACCAAAGCAGGACCCAGAGCACAAAAGACATTAATTGGTGACACAAAGCTACCACAAAATAAAACAACCTGGTCTTTCCAACCCCTAGTCAGCGTGGGTTTCTTTTTAAAGGAGTAATGCAGACTTTGTGAGATTCTTCTGATTCCTCATCCTGCTGTATGACTAAGCTGGAGTTTGTGGCCTGTTCTTCATTGAGCCATTAGATACAGAGACTTTGGGATTCAATGGGCCAACTAGTCTTCTCATCGGTGGGATATCCACTTCAGTTTGCTAGCACTCTGCTGGTGACAATAGCTTGGAAGGTGTCTGTGTGGGTTTTCTCCTGAGAATTCTGGGAAGCCTCACGATATTTCCTAATTGGAGGCGAGAGACTTGACTCAGTCTCTCGGAGACAGGCTGCCGACAAGACAACACAGCAACATACCATAGATCCTGAGTCCTGGAGACTGGAGAAGCTGGAGGAGAAGCCCCATGGGCTTACCCTGATGGAACCAGACCTCGGAGGCCGGAGAAGCCATGTAGAGACTCTTGCCAGTGCTGAGACACTTGGGAAGCCACAGAGAGACCTCTGTCAGCACTGAGATGCTTCTACCACCACTGGATGCTGCCGATGGACCCTGAGCCCTGGAAATGAGGGCCCATGGGGACCCTGAGCCCATGGGGAGACTCTGCCAGCACTGGGATGCTTCTACTGCTGCTGGATACACAAGACTCTGCACCTACTGGCCTGTGATTGTGCTGGTGTCGTTGTGCGTGCTTCATGAGTCAGAAGAAGACTTTATAGACTGGGATCAGACACATGGGCTAATACTGGACTATTGACCTTTGACTGGACTGGGTTGGGATGCTTTCTCAGTGTTCCATTCCTCTTGTATATATCATAAACCTTTCCATTATATCCATATGCATGTTTATGAATTTGTTTCTCTAGTCTTCCCGGACTCACAGTGTCATTGACACATGTTTGAGGGGACAGGGAGGTGATAGCTCAGCCATATCCCCCTCCCTCCATAACTCCCCATCCCACCTGACTCACAGTCATCATAAATGGGCCCTTGAAGAAGCCAGGATACCCCAGTGGGGGCTCATTTGGACTCTGCAAACTTGTCCTCTGCTATGGGGGAGTGAGCAGGGTAGCCAGGGGCAAAGGGAAGACATGTTTCAAAGGAGCAGCTTGCATTTATTCATGACAGTGCATGAATTTCATGATTTTCTTGGAGCTTGCACTTTCCAACTGACAGCTGAAGTTGAAATGGGCCTTGAAGGCACTGTAGCGGTGCTGGAAAGGGGACTTGGTGGATAAATTGTTTTCCAACAACATCTTCCATGTATTGAGAGCAGATAGGCTTGTCTGCAGTGTTGGGGGTTGTGCTTTGGCCTCGGGTGTTTCTCAAGCAAGGTCCTCTGGGGGGGACACTTGGAGAATGTCTGTGAATACAAGGAAGCACCTTAAGTGTGGACAGAGAAGAGAAAGAAAACATCAGTGTGGACACTCAGAGTCTTTCTCCTCTCTCCATCACTCCTGTTAACAGAGCTGGGGGCTGTCTTCCTCAGAGATTTCTATGCTACTTTCTTTCCTAGAGAGCCAAAGACTCACTAGCAGTGTTTAGTGACCTTCTTTATGAGCAGTTTCCTCTTAAGGGTTATTACATTGATTTTCCTCATCCAGCCTGCGACGATTAAGAGTATGACACTTGGCCTTTCCCACTCAGGGGACCAGTGTCATCTTCTTGCTGGAGCATCCATCTATGGGATTTGGCCTTACAGTTAATAGAATGCAGTGTGTGTGTGTGTGTGTGTGTGTGTCTGTCTGTCTGTCTGTCTGTCTTGGATACCTGCATTTGCATGTGTGCACACTTGAGCTGTTCCCCAAATTTTTCCAGATGTGTCTCTTTAGCATAGATTGTGAGGTCTGGCCACCGGGGTTTGGCAAAAGGGGAGCCTAGATCCTGTGTTGGTTGAAATCTTCTGGCTCAGAGGTTAGCACAGATGGCAGGTTGAGGTGGCCTTGGCTTCCCTTCCCCCCCACCCCAGCCACTTACTGACCGTGATGAATAGAGAATCCAGTGGGCCATGCAAGGCAAGCATGCTGTGGGCTTTGAGACCAGAATGCACCAGCTCTCTTATATTTTCTCTGATATCTAGTTTCTACCTATCTAGGTCTTGGATCCATGTTCTTCCCTGCAGTTGTCACTGGACACAATTGTCCTTGTGTAAAACCACTTTCAGCTGTTCTTAAAGAGCCCTGGTGGAGTAGTGATGATGAGTTGCATTGCTAATCAGAAAGGCCAGAAGTTGAAGGAGATCAGCTGCTTAGAGGAAGAAGGATGGGGTGTTCTGCACCCTTAAAGAGTCACCATCTTGGAAGCTCAGAGGGGGCCAGTTCTGTCCTTGGGTGTTGCTGGAGTCAGCATCCAGTTGATGGGAGTGACTTTGGTTTAAGTGCTTCTTCCTGTTTGAACAAACCCACATGACGCATTCCACTCCCTGCATACAAAGATTTTGATCTTGATGGTGCTGTGGTTGTGGTGGCTGAAAGCCGCCATGAAGTTGACTCCAAGAATCGCACCAGGGGATGAGAGAGCACGGTGATTCATAGAGCTTTCAGGAGCTGACTTCCTTTTGGAAGTAGATCACTCGGACTCTTCCTTGTCACGTTCTGAAAGCTCCCTCACAGACACACACCAGCCTCCGATGACAGAGGAGTGACCGCTGTGCCTGGGGACACTGCCTGGGAGTCAGAACTAGGTCAGCTGCATAGAAAGTGAGAATTCTTTCACTGAACCATCCCCGTCCTCTATAATTGCATATGAGATAGACATTGTCACAGCAGCATCGTTTTAATCACCTTCTTGCTTGAAATAGAGGTTCCCCCCGTGCTCTGTTTATCGTGAATTCTCACGATTTCCAAATAAGATGTGGGATTTTGCCTAAGTGAGAATCTGCATGTTTGTGAGTTAGAAGGTCTTGAATTAAGGTAACTGTTGGGAAAACACACATGGAACAAATACTGGGCATGAACGCAGAAGCCCCAAACTGGAGAATTGATGTTCCAGGGACCGCACCAGGGGGAACCAAGCGTTAGAGCAGATCATCAATAGTTTGTCCTGCTAGTGGAACTTCCCCAGACTCTGCAGAGCGATGCCTGCAACACTCCTTCCTGCAGTAGAGCCAGCGTTGCCAAAGGAGCATGGGAATCAGGAGTCACAGCCTCTCTCCTACATAGCATCACTGCTCCCAGGCTTAGCCCTGAATTCTGCCCCACCCTCACCCAACCCTTGACTCATTCTCCATGCTAGAAACCATTACATCTCTGGTTACCTGAGCCACAATACTCAAAAGGCCCTTCAGGAAGAGCACACATTGCACGGACTTTCTCTGAGGAGGTGCTCAGTAAATTAAGATCCTATAACCAGCGAATGAATAATTCATTGTTGTTATTGACAGGTGTCCTCTCTTTCAAGTAGTTCAGGAACCCACATTGGCTCCTGTAGCATTGGAAGTGGTGTGCGAGTGGAAATCCAAATCTATTTATGGCTGTATGCCTGGTGGTCCCTGCCCCTTGGGGGTTGTCTAAATGCATAATTTGTTAAAGACAATACATCCCTTTGTGAAACTTATATTGGCCATTAATTGGTCATTGATCTCCAACCCATTTAGGGCAGTTATTCTTCAGATAATTGTATGCCTTTGTCATGTTATATAACACTGGACCTTAGTTTATTGCTTGTGGATGATTGTTTCATCTAAGGCCTTTGAATGATGTCTAATGATTTTCTACTGACAGTCATCTAGTGAATTTTTTTGAGCATCTGTTGGGAATGAATTGAAACGCCAAGTAAGTGGATGCACAAAGCTTTCTAAGCAATGTTTTCCACCTTCAAAAATTTTCTGAAATAAGCCATACCCCAAATGACTATTATGGGGGGAATGTGAAGCCTCCATTTGGGGAAGAAGCTAAAACAGAACAGCTTGGAGAATACTTTGTCAGTGTCTATTAAAATTAAACATATCTTTCCCTATGTAGTGCACAAGGATCAGAATCCTAGCATGCTTCATTGCAACATTGTTTTTAACAATGTATAATACAAAATCTTTTATACCCCACAGACAAGGGCAGGGGGGTAGTGCTTGTTCCTATAATGAATAGAATGAAACTGACCCCATGGATGAGCCGTTTCATATGCAACCCAGGCCAGGACAGATGCACAGTGGATCCCGGACCTTGACGCTAATTCATCCCAGAAGGAGCATCGAGATGTGAAGCAGTCAAGTTCCTAGTCAATTTTTTTCCCATAAGAAATAACTAAAAGCTGGATTAAACAGTTCTCAACCATGAAGTTTTTACCCTTATCTTGCCTTTAAAAAAAAATTGTCATTTTATTTTGTTTTGTTTTGATTTTATGGGCCTCACTGCCCTCTGGTGGTTGTGGGAGCCCCCGAGTGCCGCTCCTGAGAGCCGCGGCTGGATTTGAACCGGCAAGCCTGCGGGCCACAGTCCTGCACTCAACCACTTATGCCACCGGGGCTCAGCCCTACCTTGCCTTTTTATATAAAATAATACACAGAAATTTCCAAGTAAATAAGTTTATAGTTAAATAATATAATTTAAATAAGAAACACAGCATTTAAAAAGTTTTGAATAACTTCAGTATGGCCCATACCTTGAGATTGTTGAGGATCTGAATCTCTGGGCACAGATATGGAGAGGAGGGATGGAGAGGGGAGTCCCCTTCCATAAAAGCAATCAAATGAGAAATAATCAATCAAATGATAGCTGCTTTTCAGGAATCTCCCCCCCCCCCCTCCTTATTATCCTTTTTTACTAGGATCTGGCTGGGTTTCTCTAAAAATAAAAAATCTGTCTAATGTGATCTTCTGCTGGTACTTCCTTAACTGTTTTCTAAAAGAGCTTACTAAATTATCATCAACAATATCAACAACATGATTAACCAGTTCCTTATCATGATGATTCTTTAAAAAAAAAAAAAAAAAAAAAAACCTCTTAGGATCCAGATGTTGTTGTTTTTTATTTAAAAACGGTACCTAAAACCACAAAAAACTAAGAAAATGATGACAAAACACTTGGAACACAGATGCAAAAGATTTATACAATGTGTACCAACAATGCCAATTAATGCCGTGTGACCAAAACTCAAACTGCTTTTGCTTACAAAAACCACGTGCATTGCGTCAGATTCCAATGTTGTGTTCGAGCTCCCCTGCCACATTTTCTTGACATTTCGCGTAGAAATCTGATCATGCTGAGTACTGATGCGGTGGAGTACTGGGCTCTGCCGCACCCGAGATGCTGTTCAGCAGCAGAGAACAAATAGCTCCATCCGTTTCTGTTCTGTGAAAACAGGCGAACAGAATGTGTCCGTATTTGAGGGTCCTTGTACGTCAGTTATCAGTAGGAGTTGTGCTTACCTACAAGTTTGATTTGTGGAATTATAGGAGTCCTCACTGCTTCTTGTATTGACTTGAAGGACACTGGAGGTAGGCAAAGGAGAATTTGCTGTCTCTTATCTTCAGTGTTTGATTTCTCTGACCTCTGAGTTACAGGAGGGCACCCCCGGTGGTCACCAGAACAGGATTTCTACCCCAGAATCCCTTTAGTCAAAGACATCACTTCCTGTAGGGTGGTGGGATGAGCAGCGTCCCCCGTATGGCAAGTTCAGCATGCTTATGTCTGGCCAGAATTCTGTGTCCAGATAGACTCACATGGCTAGTTGAGCGTTCTATCCTTCCACGAGTGCCTTTCTCTGTTCGGCGAGGCCTTCCATGACATTAAGTGGGAAAACACAGCAGAGGACACATTGCCACTTCTTTGGGGATCCATGGCATGGCAGCATTTAAAGGCATCGGCAAGTTATTCAAGAAAGAAATAGGCTTCTTGACTTCCTTTGCAATGAGATGGCCTCATTTTTATCCCCCTCTCCTGCCCCAGCCCCCCATAATATTCAGTTCTGAGGAACACTGGGAACAACTGCTAGGTTAGAGGGTAGATAGTATTAGTAATTCTCCCTCTATAGAGACAGGGTCAGAAGGTGACTAAAGCCATCCCTAGGGGCTGGGAGAGCTGAGGAGAGGGGAAGTGAAAGATAGTGAAAGAGGGGAAAAACCAAAAACCACAATAGCTACAATGAAGAAATTGCTGTGGGTTGATGGTGACCCCATAAAAGTCCAGGTAGAACCTTGATCTGTGGGATTTTCAAAGATGGAATTTGTTGGAAGTATTGACAGCTCGGCCTTCCTTTCTAGGCATCTCTTGGTGGAATCCAGCATCCAACCTTTTGGTTTGAAGTCATATGTATGAACTGTTTCCAGTGTTTTGTTTTTGAGGGAGGGCAAGGCATAGGGACAGCACGCACCAAGCAGAAAGGCTTGGCCAGGTAGTGATCCAATCCTTTTCCAAGGGAGTAGAAGGCCTGGATTTGTGAAGCAGTGGTGGATATGAGATCACCTCACTCTGCCAGCACCAGATAGCTGTATGCTGTGGACTCCCTGCTAATGCCACGTGGTGAGTTCACAGTCAGTGTGTCCTGCCTTCCAGGACATTTGACACCCAGACCTCTAAGCTCTGAAGTCTCAGAGGAGGTCAGCACATTTTGGCTTTAGGACCTGCCATGGGTCACATGTGTCAGTGGAAGTGGCATTTCCTGAATAGTCTTCTGAACTTCAATCTGGGGATGTCCCTGTCCACTCTGTAGTGTCCAGCGAACAAATGGTGTGGGGAATGTTTGGTTAGCTGTTCCTTTAAACATCTAAGAGCACCTTTTCAAGGAGTGATCACCTTGTTCCTCTCACCTGAGAGAGGAAGGTGGGGTGCAATTGGGTTCAAGTGAAACAGCTAGGCTTCTCAACTCTTAGAAGGTGGTACTCTGCAGTTGAGAGTAGCTGGTTATAATTAGCTGGCACTGGGGATGTTAAATTTATAAATGAGAGAGCACCCCCTTGCCAAATGGAGGGGGAGGGAGATAATGAACCCTACCCCTAGTTTGGTAACACAATGGGTAGAACGCAAATTACAGAACAAAAGGGAAACCGTGTAAAGCTAGCGATAAAATATCATCTATAATTGGGTTTCCCTTCCACAATAGCACAGATTAAATGCAGAATATCAACTTAACCTTTCCATTTGCCGCCTTTTGTCAGCCAAAAACAGATGGTTAACATGATTTATACTTTGGTTCTTATTGCAGTGCATAGCCATCTAATTGAAATCGGATTATCAAACTGTTTTTGTAAGCAACCTAGAAGGGAGGTGTTTGTTTTATTGCCGAATAAAATAAAAGAATAGCTGTGGACGAAATGCATCTTAAAGGGAACCAGAAGGATACTTCACAGGAGAGGGGACCAGAGAGGGAACAAGACAGATGCTGGATACAATCTTAAGTGCAACCATTCAGGTCTCGTGTGTTTTAGACACGTTATGAGGAGAGCGCAGATTTTGTTTCCTAATAGTTGTGCTCAGTTTGGATCCTGGAGAGTCATTGGGGGACATAAAAAGGAAGACCCTCTCCAAGATGGGTTGACAAACTTGCTGCAACAATGAGCTCAGACTTAGAGACCACTGTGCATACAGCATGGCAAGGGGCAGTGTTTCCATCTGCCATATGTGTAGGGCCGTGATGAGTTGAAACCCACTTGAAACCATCTCACAGCTATTACTATTTGTGTATGAACCTCCACACAGCGATTTGTGTGTGAAGAGCTTGTAAAAGCACATAGCTAGGATGTGTTCTCAGAGTGACACACGGGAAAGAAAATTATGGGTAAATTCTTCAGAAAGCTGGAGAAAACCCTTTAAGCCCATAACTTAATTTGGAATCCCCCCTAATGACCTGTAATTTCCTCCTTTTGAAATGGTCCCATTACATTAATCAGATTGATGTGGTGGGGATAGATGATGCTCATTAAAAGGAATATCCCTTTGTTTCCCGATTGACCCTCTATAATATCTGACCAGGAGAAGTCAGGAAAGTGCTGGCCTTGTCCCTGGTTGCAGTGATACACTTGGTTCCATTTGGTTTGGTGCGGGGCTCTGTGTTGCTTTCTTTGCAATCGATGCATCTGTGAATGGGAAAAAGGAAAGCCCTAGACAAGATGGCTTGACACGGTGTCCACAACAATAGACTCAAACGTAAGAACAGTTGTGAGATGACACTGTGTCATCTCAGAGTGTTTCCTTTGTGTCCATGGGGTCGGGAGGAACCGACTAGATGTCACTGAACAGCAACAACAAGGTCTGTCATTTGGTACCTGGTTCAGTTAAGCTGATTCTTTGGGCTTCTCAGGCCAGCTTAGGATAAAGCCCTTGCTTGTATTCTAGCCTTTGAGTCCAGCTGATACCCCGGAAAGTTTGTTTTAGGACTTTCCTTTTCTCAGCCTTATGTTTCATCCACCAGAGGTGACCTTTACAAGCATCTCTTGTTCACCAACTCACTAAAACCTCGTGGACTGGGAGTCAGTCCACAGAGGTAGCCTGTGTCCAGCTTGATCTGGTGACATGAGAGCCTGACAGCCAACCTCCCATTTCCCATGAGATGCCAGGGAGGAGGAGTTGTGTCTTCCTACACCATCCACAGTACCCTGCTGTGACCTTTGATCAATGTTTTGCTAAAGTTGACCTTGCTTAAAGGACGGTCTGCTTATCTAACCAGAGTGGGGCTAGGGGTGCAGAGGGTGAAGTAAAAAGAATATTGTGTACTCTATTTCATTAAGGTGTTGCCCACTTCTGGGATCTAGGATAAAGGTCTTCATTTCTTCTCTAGATGTTTGCAGGAAACCTGAAGCTAATCATGTTTTTCTTGAGGCCTTCAGTCCAAAGACCGCTAGTGAGGTGCAGGTGGTAGGTGGTGTCCAGGGCTTATTTTTTCCCACCTTCCACTAGCTGGTGAAAAATTGGGAGGGGTTCAGTGGCACTGCAACTAGAGGAGCACACCCCACTGTCAGAAGACCTGGAAGTCCAAGAGATGGATGTTTGCGTCTCTTGTAATCTAGCCCTCACTAGCTTTGTGACCTTGGGCAAGTCATTTCACCTGGGTTGTTTTATTGTTCCCCATCTAGTTCCCCATTTTCCTATAGAAGAATGAGAATACAAGTCTCCTAAGGTTGCCCTGTGGAAAAAGTAAGGTCAGAATGTCCCTTACAGGCAAGGGTGTCGAGACTTCATCTTATCTACTGTGGCTGTGTTATTAGAAGTCTCTGTAGAAGGGTGATACCATGTTTTTAAAGTAGAGGGGCACCATAAAAGATCAAGGCCCTCAAGGGGATGAACGGGACACAGTGGCTACAACAATGGGCTCAAACATGGGGAGAGTGGTGAGGATGGTGCAGGACTGGTAGTGTTTTATTCTGTTGGGCAGAGGGTTGCTATGGGCTGGAACATATTCCATGAAGAATATTGCTCTGAGGATTAAGTGAGATGAGTTCTGAGAAGCTCCTGCCAGTAGCATTATGCTAAAACAGAGTTACAAAGGCAAGTGTTTTAAGCTCTGCTATGTGGTGTGTACAAGGGGGTTTTGAAAAGCTCCTGGGAGAATGGAATTAGAAGAGAATGGAGTTCTCCCCAGAACTTTTTGAAGCTCACTGAGAAGGTCTGGGACCTGTAACTGCATGACCCAATAATCCCTTTCTCTGAAGTCCCAGCATGTTTACTTGAAGAGAGTCTCCTCTCTGCATGTAGTGGTCCCTATTGATGAGTCAACAGGAGGCTAGGGTAGAGAGAGATACACAGGCGCTTCAAACTGGAGAGGCCCAGAGAGTGGAGGCCTGCTCTTATGTGGACTTCTGTGCATGGCAACTCCCTCTCTCCTGGGACCTGGAGTGGAATTGTTCAGGTGCTTATAATGAAGGTGCTAAGATCTTACTCACCTTTTATTGAATCGTAACCTCATGACAGTGAGCAAGTCATAAGTATACAGATGCAGTCTGATGAACTGAGCAGTGCCCAATCTAGAAAATGAGAGATCACCAGTATCCGGAAGCCCCCAGGGGTTCTCTTTTGCCACTCTTCCCCCTAAAAGATAGGGGTTAGGACTGCTGGTTTGAACTTGCTTTAAACTGCAAATTACAGAGCATTCCTTTTTGAAGCTGGGTTCCTTTGCTCTGTTATTATGGTCATGAGCTTCACTCGTGTTGTATGTAGCAATCACTTGTTCATTTTCATCGATGTGACCTGTTGACTGACATGATTAGATGCTAGGACATTTTACTTCTTGCATCCAGGTTCGAGCTATGAATAATCATATAATGGAAATTCGCGAAATTCACTTTCAACGCATAGCAACTTCACGTAACAGAGTTGAACTGCTCCGTAGAATTTTCTCTAAATGCAAGCAGATTTCTCAGTCTTTTGCCATAGGAAGCTCTGGGTGACTTTCAATGGTCAATGTTTTCATTCGCACTCAAGCACTTAACCCTCTGTGCCACCAGGGCGTATGTAACCTTGGTTAGTCATACATCAAAACGAAAACTATGGCTGCTGTGTGGTTTCCAACATAGTGACCAAGTAGATCTGCATTTAGAGTCTGCCTTCATGAAGCAGACTGCCACTTTTCTCTCCTGTGAGGCAACTGGTGAGTTTAAATTTTCAACGTTTCAAATAGCAGGAAGGAAGAGTACTTAGGATATTTATTTGTTAGATGCATAAATGCATAGATGGATGATGGATAGATAAAAAAGGTCTTTTTATGTTTTGGGGAGGGCATCACTGCCCCCTGGTGGTCGAGAGAGCTACCCAGCACTGCTCCTGAAAGCAGCTGTTGGATTTGAACCGCCAAGCTCGCGGGCCAGAGTCGCGCACTCAACCACTTGCGCCACCGGGGCTCAGCCCCAATAAAAACTTGAATAGCTCATTGTGTTGACTAATAAGTTAGACAAGGTTTATAGAACCTTTAATTCAGGATCTGACATAGTTTTGAATCAGAAAAAGAAAGAATACTGTCTTCAGTTTTCTTCCTACCAAGCAATTAACATTTGATGAGTAATAAAATGTCATCAGATTAGAAGATCGAATGCAGCAGACAGTGAATTAAATTTAGATTGTGCCCAAATGTAACATGTTATGGTTATGATAGCATGTGTGTACTTTTGAAACAGCACACAACCCTCTCCGCCACCCCCAACTTTTAAAAAATTAGCAGATACTTGACTACTGCTAAGTGGGTGGATGAATATGCAGCTAGAGTGGTGCCTTTTGGTGGACACTTGTAAATGGCGATTGTGAAAGTGATGTATAATTACACAGTGTGGGGTACTCAATTATTTCAGTTTTCTCCTAACGTGTCCCTGCTTCCTCTTTGGTCTACTTGACACGCTTACACTCATCCATTCTTCACCCAGCAGATCCTGTAATCTCATTCAACACGAATCTCATTCAACACCATGACACTGCTCTTATTTCTGTGTGCAGAACCCCGAGATGTTTTCTCATTGTCTGTGGGATAATACTAACAGCCCTTTCCATGCTGACCACTGCATGCTATGATCTATGCGATCCTTCCCACCTCATTTCTTACTGTCCCATGTGCTCCAGACACAATCATTTCCCTCCTGGTTTCTCCAGAACTCCTGTTTTCTCTCTGCCCTCAACTCTCACCTTCCAAGAGAGCTCTTCCTTACTGTACTTCCTGAAGTTGAGTGGTAGAGTTGTCTCCTCGTGTTACTCTGAAATTAATCCTCCCAGGCCTGGCCCAAGTCATGGTCTTTTGAGTCACCTCATACATATGCACAAGCTGGATAATGACAGAGAAATACCTAAGAGTCGATGAATTTGACTTATGGAATTGGCAAAGAATACTGAATATGTGTGGACACCGGAAGAATGATCCTGTATGTCTTAGAATAAGTACAATGAAAAGATGCCTTCAAATCCAAATTATGAGACTTCAGCTCCCATATTCCAAGCATTCCATCAAGAGAGACCAATCCTGAGAGAAGGGAATCCTGCTAACTAAAGCAAAGAGTCAGTGACAAAGAGAAGATCTTCAATGAAACAAGGGTTACAATAATGGCTTCAAACTCAGCAATTATTCCAGTGGTGGCACAGGACCGGGAGAGATTTTGTTCTGTAAGATATATGGTTGCCGTGAATCAGAACTGACTTGAAGCAAATCTAACAATAACACCCTCCTCTACCATAAGGCATATTGTGTCCATTTGTTTGTGTTTCTTGTTTTTCTCTCTTACCCATTGGAATTGAAACATAGTGTCGGTGGCTACCTAAATGGATGATGATTTGATATCTGCATCTTCCTATCTTGGAGTTTGACGATCACTAGCCTGCCATGTCTTCATCCGGTTGTGTATATCCTCCTTCCTCCTTCTCTCACTAACCACAACGTTTACTCTCTGCCTCCTTCAGTGTCATTGACAGATTCTAGATGGTCTTACTCCCTTTTACCTTGCCATTGAAACTTGCAACTTCTCTTCCCTGGAAGATCCATGATTTTCATTCAGGTCTCTGCATTAATCACATTCTCTATCGCGAACAAAGGTTTTTGCCACCATCTAGATGTAAACAATCATTTCTCCCCAAAGTTAGAGTTAGTGGTTGTGACATAACAAGCCTCCCCCCTCATCCCTATGCCCTGTAGTAGATATGTGTGATCACCCCCATACTGCTCAGTGACATACACATCCAGGGTTCTTCGTAAGTATTTGTAGTCCCTTGGGTTTCTGGCTGCAGATAAGAGGAACCAACCTACTTTGCTGAAGTTCTAGAAGGGAGTTTATTTTTAAAAAGCCTAAGGGATGTCATACAGAAATCAAGAGCAGACCTTGTCTTGATATCCACTCCATTTCAGAGAAAGAACCCACCCTAGATTTCTGGTAAAGTGTATCAGATTGATCGAGGTGATGACGCTGGTGTGGACAGTACTGTCCAGGGAAGGGGTGGTGGTGGGGCTACCAAGCAGGTGCTCTTTGAGTAGGAAGAGCAATTCTTTAGGGGGTGTGGGCCATGCCAACAGCCAGAAGAAGGTCTATTATATCATGTAAAAAAGGTATGGTATATTCATTAACAAGAGTGTGGGAACCACCCGATCAGATGCCTGAAGACAGTCATTGTTTCCTTGAAGCAAGATTATTGGGAAAGGAACTCAAGGAAGCCTGTTCATCAAGGTGAAGGGAGGAGAAACCAACCAGACTCCAGTTTGGATGGCTTGGAATATGGCAGACTGCAGGCTGGGAGGTGGGCAGCAAGTGACTGAGAATGGGAGTAAGTTTAGGGATGCAGTTGGCCAGAGGTTAGGCTATGGTGTTTGTCTGCCAGAGTTTAAATTTCAATCCCTGCCACTTATCCCTTACCTTGTCTTTTAAAAAGAATGGCATAACATGAAAAAATAACAATAATCTGTAAATTCTTGAGACTTTATGAGGGAAGATGTGGGAGGGGGAAAATGGTAACAAGGGCTCAAGTAGAAAGAAAACGCTTTGAAAATGATGATGGCAACATACGTATCAATGTGCTTGAAAGGATGGATGTGAGTGTGATAAGGACTGAATGAGCCCCACTAAAATGATTTTAAAAAAAGAATGGCGCCGCACTCAGATGTGGAAGCCAACTTTGCCACAACTTTTCACCATGTACTTGTTAGCACAGATGTGGGCAGCCTCCAGGGCTTCGGAGGAGAGCTGCTTGTACTCATCCGACACCATGTGGCCACACAGTGGGAATTCATCCATCTTCGCCTTCTTCCGGCCCAGGTCAATGATGTGAATCTTGGCTCTGCAGTTTTCTGAAACTTTAACTTTATGAGAGTAGATAGCCTCATCTTTCTCCCTTGGAATGGCTAGTGGATTCAAACTGCTGATCTTACAGTTAACATTCCAACTCACAATCAACTGTGCCCCAAAGACTCCTCTATTAAACTCTCCACTTTTACCTCTTATAAAAACTTGTAGCCATGGAGTAGGTTTTTCTCTATCCCATCAGTTGGAATCAGCTCAACAACAATGGACTTGTTTGTTTTTCCAGTATCATACATATAAATTTATATGATGATTTTTAGAAGTTTCAATATTATAGATAAGAGGACTTTGTGGCATAGGAAAAGTTATAGTGATAGTATAAACAGATCGATAAATACTCTCAAATTACATGTAGAAAATCAGGATCAGTATAATGGAATAACTAATAGATGAACTAATGAATAGCATTGATGTTATGGATACATGTGGAGAATTTAGACAAAAGATTTCATAACACATGAGGGTCAGAGAACCAAGTACTCCCAAATACACACACACATACACACACGCACACACAATTTAAAATGTATGTAATTGGATAGCAATACTGATTTTTGTAGTTAGATAATTATTTTATCTTTAAGGCTCCACCCCTTCCACGTCGTCCGCATCAACAAGATGTTGTCGTGCACTGGGGCTGACAGGCTCCAAACTGGGATGCGAGGTGCTTTTGGGAAACCTCAAGGCACGATCCACATAGGCCAAGTTATCATGTCCATCCGCACCAAGCTTCAAAACAAGGAGCATGTGATTGAGGCCTTACGCAGGGCCAAGTTCAAGTTCCCAGGGCGCCAGAAGTTCACATCTCCAAAAAGTGGGGCTTCACCAAGTTTAATGCTGATGAGTTTGAGGACATGGTGGCTCCCCGACGGCTGTGGTGGAGTCAAGTACATCCCTTGTGGAGAGCCAGATTCAGAGGCCATTGTTTGCTCTGCAAACAATTCCTTCCACCCCAGGGTTTCTAGCAAAAGTTATCATGCTCTGGCAAAAGCCAGCTTCCGGGATGCTGACGCTGTCACTGACTTATATCATCATTGGTTAACATGGACCTTGTTTTCCTCACTTCTTCTGTACTCTCATTAGCATACCGGACCAAAGTGAGGACTGCAGCCTCTCTTACGTGCCTTTTTTTACCTTTTTTGGAACTTCACCCCTAATTGGTTACAGTCACCTAGTCCACTCATTCACTGTATTTGCATAATATCAGTTCGCATGTGTTGTAATACTATTGGTCGTTCCCCCATTTCGCTGTATTTACATATTATCAGATTGTGCAGCTATCTTTACCCTGAGTTTCTCCCCAATAAATGAGGCTTGATCAGAAAAAAAAAATAAAAAAGAATGGCATGGGATCATGCATGTAGAGTCAGTCGTTGGTACCGTAAATGGTTCCTCAAGAGAAGGGCTGGGGATTTCTTCCCATAAAGATGACCATCTAGAAAGCCTGGGAGTTCTATTCCATCAGTGGGATGGCTTTAATTCCGATGGACTTGGTGGCACCTGACTAGAGCATCAACTCATACTAACCACTCCGACTGTCCACTACCCAAAGGTTTGGATGCTTTTGCCCCAGTAATATCATGCCGGAGCGCATGAAGAGCCTTCAGGAGGATAATATCTGTGTGAATGACTCCTGGCCCTTGTAAACCCGGCTTCCAGCTTTCAAAGAGTGTGATTTTGTTCTTCTCACTAATGATAGTGAGGAATTGTTGGATGACTCCTAAACCCTCCCTGTAGCCTCTCCAACCTGAGCGACAAAGGTGTTGATTTCTGTCTTGACAGAGCTAGAAAAATACACTGTACCTTTAGGCATTCATGAAAGAGCCATTGGCAGCTGTGACAATGCTATTCGCAGTAAACCCCTTAGGTAGGTCCCCAGAAGAAATCTACCTGAACCGATTTGAAATGTGAGGGAATGGGTAAGCAGTAATGATACTCCAAAGAAAAAAGGCATTTTCCATTCCTACAATGAAGGTGTCTTCCTGCAGCAGACTGGGTGGGGGGGTAGGGGGGAGGGTTTTTTCCTTCCCCTCTGTGGTGAGCGGTGTGTGTGCACACAGCGTCACACCCCTTCAGCTATGTGTTCCCTTTGATCCCTCGCTTATTAAAAAATGCAAATCTAAATTGTATCTTATTAATGTGATCCTTTGTGCTAAAGCTGTGGGGGTTAAAACAATCCCCCGTTCCTCTAATGTATTTGGATTTGTAATGTGAAAACAGGAGCTTGGTTTTTCCGCTGGCCATGTTTTCTCATCAACTGTTATGGAGAATTTTATTTTTGATTTTCTTGTGCGGCTACTTCTTGCTCTCTCAGAACCTAGAGCTGAAGAGTCATGGTTTCTTTGTTGGATGCCAAGCGTCCTCGTGTGCGTCGTGGTCCTGACGCCTGTGCTACGGTCTCTCTCACCAAGAACACCCAGAAGGCACCTCTTAAAGATGTCTGTAAGGTCAGAGGGACTTGACACACATAATTAGCTGATGACACTCACACCCTCCCCCCCCTTGCCCCCTTCCCACCGCACACAGGCTGATGGGAGAGTGCCCAGCCTGTCTTAGTCCTGGTTTGCACAATGGCCCTTGGCCCTGTGTGCATTTGTAAATTAGAACCATTTCTTGCCTGTAAAAAAACAATAATGATGCCTTTGAAATTTAACTTGAATGAAGTTAAAAATCAATCCCATTCGCCTTCATTTCACTCAGTGCATTTCTTCTCCTCAAGATACCTCACTCTTTTCCTCCTTCCTCTCTTTCCTCCCAACCTTGGAGTAGGGTCTCAAGTCATCCCAAGTCATCTGTACCCACGTGGTCATTCTAGATGTGCTAGGTTGTCAGCCGCGCTGTCACAACCTCAACTGATGGGGGTCCTAATTGCAGAAAGGAAAACGTGAACAATCACTACCCCATTGGCACTTGAGAAATCCCTGAGGGTCCTGGTAGCCTGGTAGTGTGGTAACTGCAAACTCAGCAGTTTGAAAGCCCCAGCTGCTCTTCTGCAGAAAGAAGAGGCTTTCCCATCAAGAGTTACAGTTTGGGAAACCCACAGGGGCAGTTTGAACCTGTCCTCCACGGCTTAGAATCAACTTGATGGAACTGAGTTTGGTTTTCTGGAAAGGCATCCCGGTAGCACAGTGGTTCAGCACTAGGTTGCAAACCCAAAAGGTGAGAAGTTCTAACCCACCCGCCACATTACGGGAGAAAGGTGTCGCTTCCTCAAAGATCCCAGCCCTGGAGTCCTGGAAGCTTAGGGGGCTTCTGTAACTGTCCGGTACATCCCCTGAGAATTGGAATTAGTTCAGTGGCACACAGCAACTTTGCTGTGTGGTAGACAGAGCACTGGTGGCATAGTGGCTTATGAGTTGAGCTTCTAAGCACAAGGTTAGCAGATCAAAACCACCAGCTTTTCCAAGGGAGAAAGTCAAGGTGTTCTATTCCCATAAAGAATTAGAGTGTCGGAACCCCACAGGGGCAGAACTACTCTGTCCTGTAGGATGGCTGTGAATTAGAATTGACTCAGTGGCTATGTTAGTCCAAGTAGACTAGAAAAACAAATTCATAGACATTCATCTGTGTATAAGAGCTTTATATAAAGAGTTCATGAAGAAAACACTGCAGCCCCATCCAGATCAAGTCCTTAAGTCCTATATTAGCCCATATGTCAGATACCACTGAGTTAAGTCTTCTGCAGACTCGTGAAACACATGCAATGACACCGGATGCAGGCAGATCACAGGTCAGTGGGTGGGAAGTCTTGTGGATCCAATGGTGTTGTAAGCATTCCAGCACTGGCAGGGATCTCCACATGGCTCTTCCTGTTCAAGGAACTAGCTTAGTGTCTTTCCAGCTGCAATGTCTCCCAAGGAATGAACCTGTGCCCCACCTCCAGTGATTTATTTACTCCTTGGGTTCACAGCCAAGTGCTAAACTCCACTCCTTCACTCCTAAGTCTCAAATTGACAACAGATTATATAACTTCCACAGTGGCAGTGAATTTGGTTTGGAGTTGGAGAGGCTGAATGCAGTTTGATGCACTTGGCTGTGAACCCAAAGATTAGCAATTGGGAGTCCACCTTCAAGCACCTTGAAAGACAGAGCTGGTGGGTTTTTTTTTTTTTAATCCAACAATTGAACACCCTTTGGCTCATAGTTCTCATTTAATACATATGATATTTATACGACCCAGAAATTGACTCAAGGAGGGTAACTGGTCGCTAACGTGATACCTTGAACAAAACAGAATAACCCCACCCCCACCACCTGAAAAACAAGAACGAAAGAGCAAGCTGCCATTGAGTGGATCCCAACTCAGAACAACATGAGTCAGGGCTCCTGAGACCGTAAACCTTTGTGAAAACAGACAACCCCACCTTTCTTCTTCATTCCAGCTGGTGGTTTTGAACCACTGACCTTGCAGTGAGCAGCCACCCACAGTGCCCCAGCACTCCTTTGGTTAGTGATAGTCGTATATCACCTCATTTAATTTTCAGAACAAGCCCATGAAGTGCCTGCTGTTATTACTACTTTCTCACATAACAGATGTGGAAATGGGGGTGTCTGAGGTTAAGTAACTTGCGCAAGGTCTCAGGACTTTAGGGGTCCACGTTGGGGTGTTGTCCCCGGAGTTTTCTTTGAGTGGAGTACCTTTCGCTGACATTTTCCAGTTTGGGGGATGCTAGAGCTCCTACGGCTCTTCCACTAGCAGGCTGTGTGGGTTCAGACTGGTGTTGCCTCGTGATCTGAATGTGGGGCTGGGTCATCTGTGAGGTCACACTGAGTGCTGATGTTGTATCATTCTTAGTAGTTATTATCCAGCCCTTCCAGGCATGAATCAAAGCACAAAAGGGAAAACTTTCCCAAATACCCCCACTCCAACCATTTTCTCTATCCCCCCATTCGGTGCACCCCTATGGAAAGCATCTCAGCACCTCAGCGGTTACAGATCACATAGAAAACCCAACCCAACCCCAGCATGGCCTGTGGCTTGCTGACACCCTCCCAGGAGTCCCCCAGAAACCGATACCCAGGGAGGACGTTGGAGGTGGAGGCACGAGGGTCTTTTACTGGAGACCTCCTTCTTTGTGGTCTACTGTTCTAGAAATGTGATCCCACCTCTCTCTCCTGCACCAAGGTGCAGGAAGGAACATCTCTGCTGGTTGTCACTAAAGAGTCAGTTGTAGACAAGGAAGTCTGGTGTGCTCTCTGTAAGGATCGTGGGTGGCAGTTTTCTGTGTCACTCATTGACATGTGCCAGCTGATGCAGAGGGACGTGTGGTGACAGAGTCATTTTTGGCACGTTAGATTTCTTTTGACTTGATAGAGCAGGTAGCCCTTCGCTGTGCAGAGTCCAGGGCAGGGGTGCAGGCTGGCATCTTCTGGAGAAAAGGGAATGTTGCTTTGTGGTAAGTGGTCAGCAGATACCTCAGATGAACTGAATTGTTGGTGACTGACAGCTTGCACAGGTTTTCTCGGACACCCTACTGTACCCCATTTCACAGCCCACATCCTCCTGCCCTGCCCCCCCCCATACACACACATCTCCCCAGGCTTCCCCCTCTCTCCCAGGCCAAACAGCTCTCTCAAAGCCATTTCTGCAGAAACTCTGTACCAGCTGTTCCCGGGAGACGTCAGAAAGTAAGCATACTCAGCGCATTTTCTCCCTCCATCCTCAATCACCGTCTCTCTCTCTCTTAATGGAACATTTCAAATATACAAACAAGAGTAAACAGTAATATAAATGTACAGATGAGCACCTACCAACTCAGCTTTATCGTATCTTAACAGGTGTTTTGCTTCTGATCAATTGATATCTCTCTCTCTCTCTCACACACACACACACACACACACACACACACAAATAAATCATTACAGATCCCTTCCTTCTCCCCTGAGATGACTTTACTGTGAAGCTAATGAATTTTAAGGCTCCAGCCTTTCCCTTCCCCAAGACCCAGGAAAGCCCTAGCAAGGTGTTTATGTGGCTATATTTTTATTACAATCCTCAGAAGGATGGCACTTTTGCAGTAATTGGCAATGGCTGATGTGTCTTTCCACCTTGACCTTTGTTCTGCTGGCCCTGCTGTTCCCAGGGGCACTAGTCTGGGGACTGGTGTTGGAGCTCCATTTAGCTTGGCTATCATGGAATAGCTTTCTGTGGCTCCCAGCGACCTCTGTCCCAGGTAGGAGTGTGACATGAAGTGGCACAACCAGGGGATCATAGAATCATAGGATTGCATCCTATAGCCTGCATCAGACATTTATGGAGAAATTCGTCTGTCTGTGGATACATTTTTAAATGGCAGTTGGTGTTGTTAGGTGTCGAGCTGATTACAATTCTCCGTGACACTATGTACAACAGAACGAAACATGCCCCCTCCTGTGCCATCCCCGCGTTGTTCTTATGTCTGCGCCCATTACTGCAGCCACTGCCTCAGTCTTTTTGTCCAGGGTCTGCCTCTTTTTCCGATGCCTGTTTTCTCTTCAGATCATTCACTGTTTCCAATGATTCTATTCTCATCAATTACTACTAGAATGAAAGTGTCCTCCTATCAGGAATATACTTGTATGTTGGTGGAATTGGGTCCTTCAATTCTGGGCTAGTCACATAATCTGTCGTCAATTCGAGACTTATGAGTGAAGGGGTGGAGTATACCCTGTCAGTCAGGTATCAGTTGATGCCCTCATTTGGAGGTGCTAAGGCTATAAGTAGCTTGCTGGAGGTGGGACACGGGTGCATTCCCTGGGAGACATTGCAGCTGGCAAGACATATAGAGCTAGCCTTGTGCCCTGAGCCGGAGAAGCCACGTGGAGACCCCTGCCAACACTGAGATACTTCCAAGGCCACTGGATCCATAAGATTCCACCCACTGGCCTGTGCTTTTCCTGCATTCAGCATCATTGCATGTGTTTCATGAGTCTGAAGAGGACTTTATCAAGTGGTATCTGACATATGGGCTAATATAGACTTGATCTATATCTGACATATGGGCTAATATAGACTTGATCTATATCTGACATAGAGACTAATATGGACTTGATCTGGACAGGGCTGGGATGTTTTCTCAATATTCAATTGCTCTTGTATATAAAGTTCTTTAAAGCTGAGTGTCCATGAATTTGTCTCTCTAGTTTACCTGGACTAACACATGTTTTCATACCCAGTCCTTGAAAGAGTGATCTTCCTTGGAAACAGTCTTGAAAGATCAGTTACAGGGAAGCTTTGCTGGAGCAGAGTGACTCTTAGTCCAATCTGAGGATGTTCATGCACCAGCAGAGAAGAGAGAAACATGGGTGTGACGTGGGCAGAGATTGAATTCCTGCATCTGCAAATTCAGGCACACTGAGCATCTGGGGCCTTCATCAGAAGCAGAAGAGAAGCATTGAGACAGATTCCTTCTCTGAGTAGGCCACACCCTGATTTCCACACTTTATCTTAGCCAGATGGCCAAGAAGTGATAACAATACCCTGATTTCCAACACCTTGCTTCCAGGCAGCGCATTTTTCATTTATAAACTACCCGGTTTGTTATAGAAGCCCTAGGAAATGAATAGAGAAAAATAATGAACCATATATAACAGCAAACATCTCTCTCTTTCTCAATTTCCCCTCAAACTCCAGCCTTCTTTGACTAAGGGCAATCCCCAACTATATAACCTTCTGAACCAACAAAACCTGGTATCTACCCAGATTCAGAATTATTTTACCTCCGACTTGGGATTTCTTATTCTATAGGTACAGTATTAAAAGCACCCAGCTGTTAACTGTGAAAGTTCAATACTTGGAATCACCGCTCACTCTGTGGGAGAAAAAATAAGAGAGTCTGCTTCTGTAAAGACTGACTGCCTCAGAAGCTTTGTGGGAGAATTCTACTCTGTTCTCATGGTTTCTCTGAGTCCGAACCATTAGGCTGGCAGATACGTAAGTGAAAGTGGGGCAACATGCAGGAGAATCGATCTGTTGACCCTCAGTCCAGTCTGACTTGTAGTGATGCAGTCAAACAGAGCACTTCCTCAGAAGGCTTTCCATCATCAGATGATCCATTGAGCAAGGCCAGCGCTGGCTTCCTTATGCATCTTTATGATGGAATGTGGGGAGAAACATGTGAGCCTGTACCCAACAAATTGATAAGTCAGCACACGTGAATCTGTGCTTGCTTTGCTTATTGGGTACTCTGACACTGGGCTTCCAAGGTTGAAGTCTTTGGAGAAATAGACTGCTACATCTTCCTCCCATAGAGTAGCTGCTGTTTTCAAACCACCGACCTTCCAGTTAGCATCCCAGCGCTTCATCGCCATGGCACCGGGGCTCTCCTGGATATGGCGTGTTTGTATAAGTCTGCACATTTGTTTTCTAGGCTTGATGACTTTTTAGCATCATGTGTTATCTTTCAGTACATAGTCATCTACCGCATGCCTCTTCACCAAACATTATTTTTGAGGTTTATGCATCCAGCTTATTTCTCCTGCCATTTATTGGATTCCACTGTGTGAATGAAATACATCATTTGTCTTGTCTTCCGCCCATGGACTCTTGGGTTAACATAGTGACGAATTAGAAGCCAGCCATGTACAGGTCATCTTGTTTGTCAACATCTACTTACTCATGTGTGGGAGGTTCTTTGCAACTTTGGGCTTTGAACTCCCTTGCTAATTTACCCTCTTAAAGGATTTTAGGATACTCTGTCCCTTCTTAGGTATTTAAAAATGCACATCTAACTAACATATTTCAAAAAAAGACTGTATGGTTGGAAAAGGTGCGGTGTGTTACATTGTCATACAGATTCTAAAACACAATAAAGATTGCTCTTTTCAGCAAGCTCAGTACAATGAAAAGAGTATAATGATTTGGCTTCTACTCAAATCCTATCTTCGTTAGAAATTTTATATCACTCCTTTGACTCTTTGAACTTGAAGTGCCATCCTTTTCCGTACACAGACTTCCATCTGCGTGAAATATATATATTTTTTATGTTTGGCAGTGTTTTAGGGATCACCTCATCAGAGCCCCCATTTTTGCATTGGTTAGTAGAAATTAAGTGTGATTTCTGCAGACTACTCCCATGTGGTCAGAGATCACCTGGGGTCTGTGGCTATTCATTGTTTTAGGGATTTGTTGTTGTATTAGGATTTTCTGTTTTAATGTGCCCACCTATTGTTTCCTTTATCATTTATGAACATGCATGCCTTGTTTAGGGAGAAAGACAAGGCTGTTTACTCTTACAAATGAGTTACAGTCTCAGAACCCCCCAGAGGCACTTCTACCCCATCCTATAAGGTTGCCATGAAACTCAATAGGCAGGAGTCAGTCAATATCTTATTAAAAAGCATGTTTCCATTCTACAGTCATATGTTTTTTCCCCCCCTAAAATTTTTTTTTGAACTTGCAAACAGTTTGTTTTCTTTCTTTTTTCCCCCTAACGATTTTATTGGGGGCTCTTACAGCTCATATAACATTCCATATATCATTTATATCAAGCCTATTTGTACACATGTTGCCATCTTCATCTCCAAATATTTTCTACTTGAGACCTTGATATAAGCTCCTCTTTCCTTCTCCTTTTTTTATTTTAAAATAAATCACTTTATTGGGGGTTCATCGAACGCCCATCACGATCAACACATATATCAATATCAATTGTATGTAGACCACATTTTCACACTTGTCCCAATAATCACTCTCAAAACATCCTCCCTCCACTTAGGCCCCCAGAACCAGCTCCCCTTATTTTCCCTCCTGCCTCACTCCCCCTTCGCCATGAACCCTTAGTAATTTACAAATTGTTATTACTTTTTCATATCCTACATTATCTGATATGCCCCTTCACTCACTTCCCTGTTGTCCATACCCCAGCCCCTAAAAGTTGTAAAGTATTGTTTTACACACTTAATTCTTTTGCCCATTTAGAATTTATTTTTGTGTATATGGATGCCATAGAATTCTAATTTTATCTTTTCCCAAGGGGATAAACAGTTTTCAGAGGACTTTTCTTGAGTGGTTCTTCCTTTGCCAACTGAGAGTTTCTTCCAAATATATATATATATATATATCCATCCTTTTTTTTTCTTTTCTGAGCTATTTATGGCTATTTTCTTCCTTTATTTACAACTTGAGCTTTGTAAACACAAAGGGACTTTCTGCTTAGCTTGGCATTACCTTAGCTTGACCTTACCTTGTGTTCTTTGCAACCAGCTTGACCTCATCTACCACACCCATTGTCAAGTTTGCACCTTCACTCTTGTACTGCGGGAGCCCCCTTGGCACAGTGATTATGCGCTGGGCTGCAACTGCAGAGTCTACCACTGGAAACCAATGGCCGTGTGTTTGGAATTTGGCCTAACTTGAACTGAACTTGAAGAAGTGGGTTGGTCTTGGAAATTCAGGGCATTTCCTGTATGTGTCTATATGTTCCACATAGTTCATGGAGAATTTTCATATCTTTTAATTCCTTTTTTTCCTATGAACTTTTTTGAAATGCCTCCACCCCCCTGCATATGGCCTGCCCTGATAGAAACCTTCATACATGTTAATGTAAATGCTAAGAATGAGTGCATGGGTGAATGAGCATGAGAGACTGCCTAAAGCTACGGCTTAAATTACCATGGACTTGCTTACGCTTGAGGATGTAGAACATTTAGGTCCTTGGTGGCCTTAGATCTGAAACCGACTGTCTTTTACCAGCGCAGGATCTCTCCAGAAAGTGGTCTAGCAGAATCTAGCAGGTCTAGAGGGGATTTGAGAGAGCATCCAAAAGTTTGTGGAAAAATGAAATTCAAAATAAGGGAATCTTTTCCATCAGCTTTTGGAAGCCCACTCATGTGTTAGATTTTGGGTCCTTCCCCAAACCCACCAAAGGATTCCCTCAAGAATGTACAAACACCAATTTCATGGAATGAGCCCTTATGCAGGTGTTTCCACAAACACAGCAGGGCAGAGAGAAGGAATTAAGCCCAATGTACCCTCCCCCCTTTTTTGTAGCAGAACCGCTAATCATTGTAGGTCCTGACACACATGAGAGTAGAGAGAACATTGATGTGCGATTCCACATTCCAGGCCTCTTTTGAGAGATTGTGGCCTCTTACAAGAGCCTTTGTTTGCCTGATGTTAACTTCCCCATCTGGGTGCTCCCAGCTTAGTAGAGTTCCCATTCAGGTTGCCATGTTCCTTGTAGAGGGAAGAGAGAGAGAATGAGATTAGGATAGGAAGTGCTGCCAGCTGGTATCTTTCCCTCCCTCCATCATTGCAACTCAGGTCTCATTTGCAACGTACAGAATTTTGTCCTCGGTGCCCAGCGGAGAGACTCAGGGTGCTAGCGAGAGTCGTAGCTGCCATTGCTACTACCCTTTTGGCCACTCAAAGGATGGCTACCCAGACTACTCAAGGTCTGCTAGACCTACCCTCCTACGTGACAGACATCCAAGGAACTGGATTCAGACCATCCTCCGAGGAGAGCAGTGCCTGCAGGTTGGGATATTCACCACAAGGTCAGCAGTTCCAAACTGACAGCAGGGTCCTCGGGAGAAAGATAGGGCTTTCAGTTCCTATGAAGGTACAGCCTTGGAAACTCACAGGGGAACAGTCTGCCCTGTCCTGTCGGGGGTCGCTGGATGCCTATGAAAGAGAGACAAGCCTTCTAGATGTTTAAACCACGGAGCTTCCAGGGCCACGTTGTTCCAGAAGAAGCATTCCTCAGTCATAGGAATGGCATCCTCCCATCCCTGGAAGATTCCAGCACTGCCTCTCTGCTGCCATTCGATTTGAATGAACACCCACTTTGGCGTTGATGGACCGTACAGCAGGTTTCAGGATGCATAAAGCTGGGATTCATCCCCACCTCCATCCCGGATGCTGCAATCATTTTTTATTTCATTCTGCTCGGCACCCGTAGCAATTAAAGCTCCCAAAGTATGAAATGTTTTTTATTGGGGAGAGCATTAAAAAATATCGGCCTGTCAGAGGGAAAGTGGGCCTGAGCTTCAGTGCAGCTCTTCTTCAGCTCCAGTAGGGCATGACGTGGTGAATGGCCTTCATTTCAGGCAGTGGGAAAATAAGGCCCCCTTCTGTTCTCATCTTTATTGGGAGGACTCTTCTCAGTGCTGGCAGGGAATGAGTGGATGCACCCCATTTAGCTTAAAGTAACAGATCTATGTAGAGTTGTTAATTTGTAGATAAATATGGGTTTTCTGCTATCGATGTTTCTTGAGCCACACAAAGTGGTTATATTAATACTGAAACATGATTAATCAATAGCTGGCTCTTTAAAAATACATCAGTAAGAATACCCAATTACCTTTAAGTATATATCAAAGAGCACAAAGCAATCTGACGTGTACTCAAAGTCCATTAGAAGCTGCCAGACATATTAATTAAAAAAATTTTTTTTAGTTACAGTGAACCTTCCAGCATGCATAAAATTTCTGCCAGGGCAAAAACTAATGATGGGCTAACTGGAAATTTGTTGACACTTGGGCATGGGGGCACAGGAATTTATTGGAGAATTTAGGCTCCTGAAGCCCCAAGATGCCATCAATGGTTGTTTACATGCAGCCCCTAAATAAATGGCTTTTACTCCAGGCTGTGGGTAGAGAACTTCAGAGGGCTTTTCTCTCTCCCTCCTGTGCATGTGGTGAGTCCAGAGAGAGATTCTCAGTGGGGCAGGTAGAGCATTTGCAATAGGGCATTGCGGGAGTATGGGTAAAAACCCCATTTGAGATACTCAAGGCAGACTGAAGCCCACCCACCATGGTGTTTGTCACACAGCCCTTCCTCAGCCTTACTGTGAGGTTAGGGATCACGGGCCTTTGGTCAGTAGAGTTGTGCCAAGTGCCCACCCCTCGTAACTTGGTCAATGCCGTGTCAGCTGCCATCGTATTAAGAGAAGACTCTGGGTTTGTGATGGGAGGTAAGTCAACTTTTGTCTTGTCATCTAGCCCAGGAAACTTTCCTGGCAAATACTGGCCCTCACTGCCATCAACCCAGCCACTTTTCTTTGCCCAGCAGTCCCTCCTCATCAAACTATTCCACTCATTAGCAACCCACATTCTCAGATCATTCAGTAGGCTATCTGCATATTGAAGAAGAAAGGAGGAGGAGGAGGAGGAGAACAAGAAGAAAAGACACACGTAAGCTATTTTTCCCCTTCCTCCCCTGGGATTGGGGGGTCTAGTTACTACTTAGTGCGTAGAGATGGGGCATAAGCTTGGAATGTAATTTATAGCACTATGCTCACTAAACAAAACTTGATTCCAGTGAAGATTGGGATGCCCTGAGGAACTTGTGGCAATGGCTCTGAACTCCCAGCTTCCTGCACTTCTCATTGGGTTACTTTGTCAGAAAGTGGCAGTCTCATTGTGTTTAAAGGAGGCAGCCAGGTGGGAGCAGATCTGCAGTCCACCTTTGAACATCAAACTTGTGTCTCTGCAAGGCTCCTTTTTGGTACCGGCTAGCACTCTCCCTCCGCCCTCTTGGCATCTGTGCCCCCCCCCCCCCCGCCATTATCTCGAAGGAGTCATCCATGGAGAATAGCATGAGGTGTATAACTGATTGACATTCAACGCAAGTGAAATCTTCAGGTGAGCATCAGTCACTGCGTTAGACATGTTAGCTTCAAGTGGAAGCAGTCAATTATAGACTAAAGGTTTTATGGCCACATTATTGCCATCATACTATTAGGGTTTCAGCAGTCGCATTCTGTTTGATCGATCCATGCCAGGATGTTGATGGATAGCTTTGTTCTTCAAATGTCAAATATGTGAGACTTCTGTACTTTGTGTATTTACTGACACACTACCTGTCCACCCCCCACCACCACCCCTGTTCAAACACCCCCCCCTCCTTCACCTGCCAAGTTCGGCTTTAGCAGGTGACTGCTTGGGGCTTGTAATCACCTTGTCACTGACTTTTTGTTGTCTCACTATGGACTCATGAGTTATTGATACATCAAAGAAATCTTGTTGGTGTCCCAAAGAGATTCAGATGTTTGCTTTCCTCTGAACACACACACATACACACACACACACACACACCAGGAATGAATCTCTCAATTTCCTGATATATATGAGATTGCCAAAACTTCCGATATCTTTTCTTAATACCATCTAAGCCACCTTTCCCAGAGTTACATTTAGCTTTCCTTTTCTTTGACACATGTGGAGACTTGGTGGTGTGATGGTTATATGTCGGATTGTGACCCAAAGTTCCCCAGTTCAAGACCACCAATAGTTCCATGGAAGAAAGACAGGAGTTTCTATTCCCATAAGCAGTCACAATCAGGAAAATTCACAGGGGCAGCCCTAACCTGCTCCATAGAACAGCTACGAGTCAGCATGGACTAGATAGCAGTTGCGTTTGGTTTTTGGTTTTCACAAGTGTATTCTTAAGCCAAATCTTGGAACTACTTTAAACATCACTTACTTAACTTCCACTGTGGTCCCCCAACATCATTAGATGGGACTTCAGTGATTGGATTGCAAATAATTTCTCATAAGAAGTCCTTGAAGGGCTCATAGAAGACTTCCCAGACTGAGTGTCCTTGCAGCTGAAAAGAAGTCAGCCTTAAAGATCATCTGCCCTGCACTTGAAATCAAATGGAGATAGTCAAACTCTACTTTCCACCATCCGGTTAGACCATGGTTGTGTGGTCTTTCATTTCTAACTGCCTGACTGTGGAGCCCTGGGTGGGATCATCAGAACACATCAGACTGCTACACGGGACTGTTACTTCATGCCACTCCACCCCCACCCCATCCCGCCATGGTAACTTGAAAGAATGAGCTGGCGTCCTGCCTCCAAAGAAGGGTCACCGTTGAAAACCCTGTGTGCGCCCAGGTCTACCCCGACACACGGGAGGTGATCATGGGTTGGCATGAACGTGGCAGCAGTTGGTCCGTGCAGGGGGCCTGCAAGTACCTGGGAGATGCCAACTTTGTTGCCAGGTCACTCTAGCCCCTGTGTCTGCCTGCATGTTCCCCCTTTAGGAACAGTATATGTCTAGTGTGCAGTCTCCCTGGGATTTGGCTCCCTTCTTTCCGGTCCCTCTATTGGCTCATGCCACACGGTGAAGGCAGAACTATTTTTTCTGGTAAGGGGAGGTGGCCCTGGACACAATGGTGGGCATTCTCTCAGGGGCCATTCAGTGTTCATATGGGCTGCTCAAGGGTAATGCCGGTATCTGGCTGTGTTGCAATGAATGGGTAATCACTGAGATACCAGTGAGTCTTCCTGCGTCGCCTGTAACTAGTGCAGGTGTGTGGAGACTAGGTCTGCAGACAGAAATCCATAGCTGCTTTTCATCTCTCCATCCCTGACTCTCAGAAGTGCAGCCTGGCTGGCCACTCCAGGGTGTCCCCCCCTTGTAGGGACCTTGAATGCCCTGGCCCAGGAGTGGCTCCACACATCTGGGTCTGTCCAGGGCTGCTGAGTGTAGCATCCATGCTGGCTTGAAGCTGGCCTTCCTGCTGAAAGCTGCCCTGATCTCTCCAGGCATAAAGATGATGGATTCATCCTGACCTCCACACAAACATTCTGCTTCAACCTTGCCCACGGTTAAATGCAGCTGTTCAAGCAGCTGTTTCTTAGGACAACTGACTGGTA
>PVJH01019281.1:0-43158 GCA_004026705.1 Nesogale talazaci | reverse complement strand
GCCCCTCTCCCTCATCCCTGACACTCTTCCCCCACTCTCTCTCCCCGTGGACCATGAATCTGGAGGGAGGTGAGCGTGCTACCCTGATGTAATATATGTCTGATTCTTATAGTTTCTCTCTCTCATGCTCTCAGTATCTTTATTACAATAAACAACACCTATTGCTGTACAACTGCCTGTTGAACCCATGTTGTATCAGAGGATGGCCACTTATGATATTATTGTGGGATGAAGAGGTTTTTTTCTACACTTTAGGAAGGCAGAAAGATCTTCAGAGGCCACATGAAAAGGGCAGTACAAACATTAAACCTGGAGGACTGAAAGCCAAACCAGACCTTTTTCTGAACAGACTTTAAAATTATCAATTGTGGCTGAGCCCCGGTGGCGTAGTGGTTGTGCGCGGGACTGCGGCCCACTGGGATGGAGGTTCAATTCCTGCTCACAGGAGCAAAGGCTGGGCCTCCTCCTCCCACCACCAGGGCAGTGATGCCTTAAAAAAAAAATTATAAAATTATCAATTGTTTTTACAATAAAAACAAAAGCACAACAAAAGAAATCTACCTCCCAATGCTTAAACTTTTGCCAAGTACCTTGGCAAATTAGATTAATATTCATTCAGTGTGCCCAAGTCCCAGGTTTGTGGATAAAACCACCCAATATTCTTTTAAAAATTCTGTACAAAGATTTTAAATGTGTAAAACAAAAAAAAAGGCTTTGCCTGATTATAATTCACTTACTTTTAGTTAACAATTTAAACTAGCCAATGGAAACCAAAAGAGGTTTTTTTTTTTTTTTCTGTTTGTTTGTCCAGAACAGAGGTCCTCAAACTGTGGCCCACGGACCACATGTGCCCACCGAGAACGTTTGTCCGGCCTGCCGGATGTTTTTGCTGCTGTTGCCGTCCTGCTTAGCAGCCGACTCATCTCGGACCCTGAAGTGAATTTGTTCGTAATTTTGCTGTTGTTGTTGTTGTGGTTATTAACTATAGTCCGGCCTTCCAGTGGTCTGAGGGACAGTGAACTGACCCCGTTTAAAACATTTGAGGACCCCTGGTCCAGATGTCTAGTCAGTCAGTTCTGTGACTTCCAGGCTAACAGCCAGCAAACCAGTCACTGGGAGGGAGGAGAGGAAGGAAAATATGAGGAAAGAAGAGGTGGGGGAAAACGTAAGGACACACACGTACACAAAACCAAATAATCTGCCTGGCCAAGGTACACAAAAGACAAGCCATGACTAGTCAAACCAAATCACCAAACCTGTTAAGTGACTGTCTGTTTTCATAACACACTCAGAAGAATATGAAAGACTAAAAAAAAGTAATAAACTAGTTCAGCCATTTTTGAACTATCTCATGAAACAGACATTTCCCCCCAAAGTTTACAAGTGTGGTTACAGGCTTAATTAAACCATACTGCCCTTCAGACCTTTTATTTGTTTGTTTGTTTTTGTTTTTTTGGGGGGGGAGGCATCACTGCTCTCCGGTGGTGGGAGTAGGAGGCCCAACCCCACTGCTGGAATTGAACCTCCATCCCAGTGGGCCGCAGTCCCGCGCACAACCACTACGCCACCAGGGCTCAGCCCCAAGTAATTTCCTTCTTTATAAACCGTGGTACATCAGCATTAATCACTACCCTGATTTCTTCTTCATAATTCTTTTTTTTTTTAAGCTTTATAAACAAGACTGGTTTAATGTTGAGAAAACATCCCATCCCAGTCCAGATCAAGTCCACACGTCAAATGTTAGCCTATATGTCTGATACCAATCTTTTTTTTTTTTCGTTTTCTTTTTCTTTTTCTTTTTTTTTAACTTTATTGGGGGCTCTTACAGCTACTACAACATTCAGTACATCATTTGTATCAAGCACATTTGCACACATATTTCCACATACATTTCCCAATATTTTCCACTTGAGCCCTTGATACAAGCTCCTTAAAAAAAAAAAACAAACAAAAAAAACCCTCCCCTTTCCCTTCCCCCCTTTTTAAAAAAAATTAATCATTTTATTTGGGGGGGGGTCTTCTTCGTAATTCTGATAATAACTCCAGTAAAAATCTGAACACCTTGAGAATTTAGGCTGGATCTTCATAATAAATGCCCTATAGTTCTTTTAGGTAGTGGACCCCAAATACTGGTTTTGACCATTTCTGGTTTAATTACAGCTTTGGGTTTTTCTTCACAACTTTGAGTAAAAACTCCAGAATCAACTTTAATGCCTTTTTTTTTTGGGGGGGGGGGGAAGGGGCAACACGGCTCTCCGGTGGTGGGAGTAGGAGGCACAGCGCCACTGCTGGAATTGAACCTCCATCCCAGTGGGCCGCAGTCCTGCGCACAACCACTACGCCGCGGGGGCTCAGCCCTCAATGCCTTGAGTATTTAAATTTCCCTGATAAATGCTGTACTGCTCTTTCAAGCAGTGGTTCCTGATTTTTGGTTTTTACAGACTGCCCTGGGGGCTTTTGAACCTTTTCTTGGTTAGTCAAATTTACTGCAGAGAGAACAAAGACTAGGCTTCTGTTAGGTCCAGTCCCCGGAGGTTGGGTGCTAGGTATTGGGTAGAAACCCTGACTCCTATGTTCTGCTGGGCGGGGCTTGGAACAAGCTCCATTCCCTAACTCCCTACGGGGTACTGTCAGTTAATGGTGTTCCTTTGCTGCTGAATCTAGAGTGGCATTTATGTCCTCATTGCGTTCCCTTCCTGCAGCAGGGGCAAAGTCTGGGTTCTTCTGATGCCAGCTCACTTTTCTCAGCTTGGCTGATTGACCTCACTGCTGGCACTCTCAGAGAAAATGACCTATCTTCCCATAGCTAAAGCATCTCCCTTTAGGCTTGGTGTAGTTGGCCATAGCCGCCCACGTACAAACCTCAGGAGCCTGTAAGAATGCCTGCTCAGTACGCTGCAGCTCTGCTTCCAAAGCAATAAAAATCCCCTTTCCCTAGTGGCTGATTAGCTCCTATATTTTCATTCATATTCCTGCCAGCTGGTGCTTTTGCACCTTTTGACCTCCAGACCTTAAACTGCAAGTAATCTGAAAGGGAAAGGCAATTTTTTGTTAAGGCTTGGGAGGCAACAGGTATCCACCAATCAGCTTCTGCTAAAGATCCAGTCATGTTAATTATGAAGAGGGAGTCAGTCTCATAATTTGAGACAGCCTGTTTGAAGTCTTTTAACACCTCAAAAGGGAACACACTATAAGAGGAGTATGGACCTCCTTTGTGGTAAGGAACATTTGGAAGGCTGTACTGCAGGGATGCTCACACTTTCTCAGGATGAGAGCTACCTATAAAATGATCAAATCAAAATGATCTACCAACTGAAAACATGTACTTAGTTTTATTTATTACATTTATTCATAAATGCATTGAGAATTCTTTATATGT
This sequence comes from Nesogale talazaci, assembly GCA_004026705.1. Taxonomy (NCBI): domain Eukaryota; kingdom Metazoa; phylum Chordata; class Mammalia; order Afrosoricida; family Tenrecidae; genus Nesogale; species Nesogale talazaci. The sequence continues at coordinate 39,779 of PVJH01019281.1, read as the reverse complement.
ACAATGTATGCTTTGACCTTGCATAACTGCATGAGTCCATATTGCACAACACAACACAATTAACTAGGTACATTTTTTGTCATTACCTGAGTTGACTCTGATGACTTGCACTGAATGGAATGAGGCAGGGATGCATAGTCTGGACAGTAGCTGCTGACAGCCAGCCTCAAGCACATTTCCAAATGGTCATCAGTCAGGGTGGAATGGTACTTGGACTTAATGATCACCTTTTGTGGGAAAAGATTGACTCACATAAATAAGTAGAGCCAAATAATGCAGTCAAGGAGGTAGCACCTTTTCTCATGTTTGGGGACTTTCTCTCTGCGAGCAAGTTCCAGAACTGTTCATGTGTTCTGGACGTTAGCTGAATGTCAGCTTATAGTGTCAAAATCTCCATACGAAAGCGATATGTTTTTGTCTTCTTTCTTGGTCTGGCTCCCCCACTCATTTTAATACCCTCTCTTACATTTAAGAGAAAAAAATCCAAGATCTAAAAATTGGTGATAACTTAGCTTGTCAGTTTTGCTGCACTTAGCGCACTTGTTTGAACATGCATTTGACACCTAAGATTGCTTATGATTCTCTGCACTGTATATCAATTATGTGATGAGATTGATGACAGGCTTACATCTATTTTTTAATGTCATGTGCTCTACCCCACTACATTTGTGATCAGCTAGTAGATCACTATCAATGTATTAAGTACCCCTGCTGTGGTTGGACCAGGGTAAGGCCCTATAACTATATAGGTGTGTATCCTAGACAATCCATCTTGGCCTAGAAGAGTGGTTGGACATCCAGGAACTAATAAGAAGTTATGAGACAAATAAGATTTGTCTCAGAGGCACCTTAAGGGTTCAGTAAAGTGTCTAACTACAGGTTTTCCTGACACTCCCATGATGGTGCAAGTGCATGGTGCCAGGGTTCCGGGTAAGGAGGTAAGGAGAGAGAAGGCGGCCTCAGTATCTAGGAGGGCATTACTGACTTACCTGCCATATCTATGCTCACCCGAGGCTCCAGACCAGTAACAGCAATCTCCTGCTGCTGAGCAGTCTGGGCCAGGCCATTTCAATCCTCAGTTAGCAGCTGCACATTATCCTGAGGGTGCCTACCCTCCTGGTTGTCTCCCATAGGGCAGTGTACTGCCCCCTGGCCAGTTTGTTTGCAGTGGTAACATGGCCTTCGTGGAGGCCTATTCGGGTTAGGGCAATTCCTTTTGTCCAGTGACCTGGGCGATAGCATGATACTTGGTGCCTTGTTCAGGGTTTTTGGAAACCTGGGAGGTAATCGATGGGTTTTGGTTAGCAGTGTGGCCAGGATCTGCGCATGCATAACGTTCTTCCTTCTCTCCTCCTGAGCTTCCCACTTCTTGTCCCTATAATAAAAGGTTGCATTGACACTAGTGACCATCTATTCTAGGCTAACACCTGCAGGCTTTTGGACCAACTTCTAGAGCTTTTCCCGAAAGTCTGGTGTGGCCTGTGTGAGAAAAATTGTCCCTCAGTAAGACTTGCCCTTCATATGAGTCTCTATCTACATTGGTGTGATTCCTCGAGGGCTTCATTCAGCTGCTCTGAGAAACTTATGGGACTTTTGTTAGACCCTTGCTTACTGGCTGTCACTTTAGTGTAATTGATGGTCTTTTGCTGCCCTGACTTTTGTCTGTTTTTGGTACACACCAGAACATGTTCCTGTGCCCACCTGTCATTGGGATCATTATCATCCCAGGAGGAGCCACTTGGTGGCGCAACTGTTTCTCCTATTGGATACTTAACATTCATCACATGTAAACCTTCTGCAAACTTCTTAACCCACTATAGCACTTGCTTTTTTTCAGTATGCCATAGCCTCTCAGACCATTAAATCCTTCCTAGCCAATTCATAGACTAGGGTGAGGTATTGAAAGGTTTCTATGTACTGTTCTGGTCTGTCTGAATAGCTGTCTAGGTCATTCTTAATCTGCCTGAGTTCAATTAGGGTGAAAATCTTGTGAATGGCCCAGGGATCAAACTCCCCAGCGACCGCAATTAATGGTAAGACTTTAATGGGGCCACCTGCCCTCCTAGTTTCTGTAGGTCCAGGGACCAAGAGGGTGGTATGCTTAGGCTGGGGGTAGAGTGACCTTCAACTTCAGAGCTCCTTAGAGGGCCCTTGATACACTTGGAACAAAGGTCTTTACTGCTTCTCAAGAGTAAAAATGCTTTAACTTAAGTGAACTCCATCTACCTCCCCATCCCTTTGCAGAAATGTTCTAGCTGAATCAGGGTCAGAAGGGAAAGTGTGTCATTCTTTGGCCAGGATTCCCCATCCCTAGAATGTACTGAGGCTAGATGGTGTTCAAGAAATATTTTAGGTTCCACTTTAGCATCTGCAGGTCAAATCTATGCCAATTAGACAGGATGCAGTGTAGCGCCAATTCTTGGAGACAGATCCTTCCTTTCCCATCTAGAAAACACAAGAACAGAGAAGTTAGGAGGGCCTGATGCTCCAGGATCATAACTGGAGTCCCAGTGCACACCACATCTAAGTCACAGTGAACCTGAGCCTCGAACAGCCCTGTTGGCGTGGTGGGGTTGGGCAGGACCCAGTCTCTGCAGGCTCCAATCACTTTCTAGGTAGCATTCAAGGGATTGGTGGAACACTGGCTTGGGCGACCCTGGCATGAGTAGTTCACCTGAACCTCTGAAGGGGACCCCTGCTGGAGTGGTCTTACAACTTCCTTCCAAGTTGCCCAGTGGCTTATGAGAGGCCTTTCCTAAACCTTTGAAGGGGACAAGAAACCTATCAATTGGCTCAGAGTACATTCAGCCATTCTAGGGAAACTGGGATCCTTGGCTAGACACATACTGTCACAGTGGAACTGTACCAGAAACGGACTCTAAATGGTCCAGAAGTCAAAGGCAAGAAGCCAATTGTGCTAAAAAGTCTTTCAAAACAGCAGGGGGGTGCTGAGCCCCGGTGGCGTAGTGGTTGTGCGTGGGACTGCAGCCCACTGGGACAGAGGTTCAATTCCAGCAGTGGGGCTGGACCTCCTACTCCCACCACCAGAGAGCAGTGATGCCCCCCCCCAAAAAAAAAAACAGCAGGGGTGGGGGGCAGTTACTCAGTGGCCTTACTTTCAAAGCATGGCAAAGAGAAAACCAGCCAGCAGGAAAACCAAAACAAGACAATAGCAGAAAGCCCAAGAAAACACCCAACAGAACCAAGCTACTTGTTTGTAAACAGGAGAAAACCTTTGGGGACATCTGTAGGAAAACCCAGGACTAACCCCGTGAGAACTAGGAAGGCCCAGAACCCATAGGAACTGGGTGTGGCTAGCACAAAGTACCACTCTCCCACTTGGTTGGACCACTGGACACCATCTTGCTGAGGTCAGTAGAAGACCATGTGCTCAGTTGTCCTACAACAGAATGGCAGTGGACACTAGGAGGCACCACGCTGGTGGGGGTTGGTGGGGTCATGTGTTTGGCTACCCTGCAAGAAATGGCTGAGTTGAGGGTCAGAGGGGAGCAAACATGGGGAAACCAGGAGGTTTATGTGAGCGGCAGTTTGCTGGCCAGAACATGGAGCAAACCCCCTGAAAAGCAAAGGGCTAACATAGGGTAAGGATTGCACCAGAGTACAGAAAGGCGGGCCTGTATGGGGAATATAAAGGCAGATACTTATGGCCCCAGGGTGAAGTAAGACTTATGTGGCTCCTCAAAGGGTTAAGGTTAAATGGTCTGGGGGGTGGAGGGAGGGAGTGGGGGATGTTTGCAGTTCAGTCTTAAAGGCGTAGTACCAAGCTTTTAATCCAAGTTACGGTACCATAATGTAAGGTTTCTATAGTAATACTTCAGTTCTTGGCTTCCTATAATGAAGAATTCACACGGAAGCCCATTTTGTTTTTTTTCTTTTTTTTTTTTTTTTTTTTTTGGCATCTCTGCCCTGGTGGTGGGAGTAGGAGGCTCAGCCTTTGCTCCTGTGAACTGGAATTCAACCTCCATCCCAGTGGACCGCAGTTCCGCGCACAACCACTACGCCACCGGGGCTCAGCGGAAGCCCATTTTGTAATGTAAGTGGCTTTTTATGAAGGACAGGACAAATGTCAGGTTTTACAGTCTCAAAGGGGTACACATTTAGGTACTAGAAACCTTGTCAGAAAGAGCACTCCCGTGTGCGGAATGGGGCCAAAGGCTGTGTGTGGCAAGAGGGGAGGCCAAAGAGTAAGGGGGTGTGTCAAAGTGTGCTCCCTGCCTTTATTCTGGCCCACCCCTGGCTGCGGCAGTATGACTGGCTAACACTGACTGGGTTAAGCCTGTCTGGATGAGATCATGAGCCTAGTTTGGACCGCTCAGGTGTACCTCCCACCTTTGAGCAGGAGTTGGGCATCTTCCCAGGTATCTAATGGTTGTCCGATTTCCTTCTAACCTCCTCTAGGGGGCCTTTGCAGGCACGTCAGCTACAACACCTCTGTCCCGGACTCTGACTACCTAACATTTCCTTCTCCATAGCTCGCAGGGAAGGCTAAGCTGCTCTACTTTCTCAGCCTTTGAAAGTAAAGGGGCTTTGCTAAATGTAGCAGTCTCCTTGTCCTTATCCCCTCCCTCGGTTGTTTTATGGGTTTCAGGTCTCTCCATACTGTGTTCCTCAGGTGGGACTGAGGCAATTGCCACAAGCCTTTCTTTTCTTTTTTGGGGGGGCATCACTGCACTCCGGTGGTGGGAGGAGGAGGCCCAGCCCCACTGCTGGAATTGAACCTCCTTCCCAGTGGGCCTCAGTCCCGCACAACCACTACGCCACCGGGGCTCAGCCCACAAGCCTTTCTTTTAAATAAGTTCATCAGTATTTTCCTAAACTTTCTCAACTATCTCATATTCTGTTTGGACCACTCTCACCTTATCTAGAATGTTGTGTAGTTTATTTCAGGCTTTTACTCATATCCATGTTCCTCTCCTCCTCTGTAGAGGTTCTAAAACCATCTTAACTTGAGCCCATGGAGATCAGGTCTCCAGGGGAATACGCTGCCTTTCTATGTGTGCTTTCTTTAAGTTCACAGCAACTTCCTCCTGAGTTCCTAGAGCTAAAGTTCTTTACTGTGGGAGGCATGGATTACATTTTTTACCTACTTGTAGAAAACCCTGCATTTTTTATTTTGTTACTGATACCTTATATTGTTTTTTTTCTTCAGTAAATGGATGAGTATAATAGCACAGGTTTTAGGTTTACTTTCACGTTGCCCATTGTTCTCTATAACTATATTCTTTTTCTTTTTTTCGAAGACATGTGAGTCGTTGCGCACGCACGCGGGAAACCCACATGGCCAAGGCAGCAGCCACTGGGTTCCAATTCCCGGCGACCACATGACCAGCGGATGTGGGCTCGTGCGTCGCAGCCTGGGAATTTTTCTTATTATTACTTATCTGCTAGTCTCACTTCAAATAATTTTCCCGATTCACTCTACATTCTGATGGGTTACACAACTCTTGTTTGTGGGTAATTCTTCTCTGGGTAAAACTTCCCTTGGTCCCTGTTTTGTGGTGTCCAATTGTGGAAGCACCAGCCCCCATCATCAAGTAGGTCCAAGGAGTGGTTGTGTATTGGAGAGGTAAAGTTAGACATCAGACAAGGTAAAGATACAAGTGCTCACCTCTGGGACCCCCATGACTTCAGGAGCCAAGACTGTGCAGAGAGAGAGAATATAGCTCTTTTTTTTTTGGGGGGGGGGGGCGCATCACTGTCTCTGGTGGTTGTGGGCGTTACCCAGTGCTGCTCCTGAGAGCCGCCGCTGGATTTGAACCGCCAAGCCCGCGGGCGGCGGTCTCGCACTCAACCACCGGGGCTCAGCCCAAGAGAATATATTTCTAACCAAGGCTTATATCCTTGAGTCGCCTAATTACAGGTAAGCACATAGGTAACAAAATGGGCTGTATCCTAAGCGTAAGGGCTCCTTAGTAACCTAACACCAGTGCCTGGAGCAGTTAGGGGAGTGGCTGTCTTCAGTGCCTGGAGAGCTATAGTGCATGTCTGCTGCAGCAGGAGAGATAGCAATTAGCCATGTGTTTGTAAGAGGTTCCTTGAACGCAGTTTTATTATGGGAGGACATAGTGGGGAACATCAATTATGAGAATGTGATTGGGGTTCACCTCCAACTCACATGGGTGAAGGCCTCCCTCCACTTTAGAAACCCAGCCCACCAGGCTTCTTAATGTATGAAAATAAAGAACTCACCGGGATACACTTTCTTCTTGTTTGTCGCTCCCCATATCGACTCACCAAAAGTAGAAGAGAAATTCAGTCAAGAATACATGATTGGCAACTGAATACTGGGCAGATTCGACCACTAGAGTCTACATATGAAATGCTAGTCCTTTTCCCATGGGCAAGCTGCCCTTCCTTTGTTTGTCTACTAACTGATGTGAAATTATTTTTTCATAAGCAGAACTGTACTCAGACTCCTCATATCCACGGTGTCTGGAGTGCTTTGTCCTTGGAAAAATCAGTGCAATTGCCTGCTATTCCAGGGGGACGATTGACATTGGTTTACTTGTTTTATGGTTTTTTTGTGTTTGTTTTTGTTTACTGGTTGGCTTGTTATCGTTGGGATAGTTGATTTTGTCATACTATTATCTCCGAAGTAAACGTGAGTCGTTCATACCCCAGAGACAAGCACTAGGGATTCTTGCGCTTCACTTAACTAGAGTCCCAATCCAAGAGGAGGTAATTCTGGTAACACAACCCTGCTCGATACCCACCTCCATGAGATGATCACTGACGAAAAGGGTGCTGCAACAAAGTATGGTGAAGAAAGCAGATGGTGTTCGGCTATCAAATGGAATAGTTTCTATCTTGGGTCTTTTTGTTTTGTTTTGTATTTTGGGGGGGCATCACTGCTCTCCGGTGGTGGGAGTAGGAGGCCCAGCCCCACTGCTGGAATTGAACCTCCGTCCCAGTGGGCCGCAGTCCCGCGCACAACCACTACGCCACCGGGGCTCAGCCCCTATATCTTGGGTCTTAAAGGCTGTATTTTTTTTTTGGGGGGGGGAGCATCACTGCCCTTTGGTGGGAGTAGGAGGCCCAGTCTTGCTCCTGGAGGGCTGTATTTTTAAAAAGCAGCTATCTAAGTAAGGAGACAAATAAGTCCCCATGGAAAAAAACACACCAGTATATGTGATCTAAAGATGTGAATAACAAAATTCAAATATGATAAAGGTAAACAAACTTATCATAGCTTAAACTGTAAGTGCTCAATACGTAGAAGGCGATGGAGGACAGTGGGAGCCCCCAAGGCCAGCTGTAAACTAGTCAGATTACAGCAGACCCACTCTTGCCACATGAAAGGGTCCCTAATGCCTTTACTGTCCCCTAGAATTCACTGTCATCTTGATTATGCTGAATCCAAATGAACTTGATATGTCTTCAGGTGACCTCCCAGTTGATCCAAACTACATTTGTTCTAGATACAAGTATTTTTTGTTCGTTCCTTGACAAGAATTTCTTCCCTCGACTTTAAAAATATTGATGGTGGCTTTTTATTTTGTATTTATTATTGTAATTTTATCATTATTATCATTATTTTATTCTTACCACTGTAGTTTGTTCTTGTGTTTCTCATTTCTGTTGGGTTTTTGAGTTTGTGAAGCAGAGAGGAATAAATGCATAGAGATAATAATTGATGCAAGGGTTTATAGGGATGTAGATGTGAGGCTGGGAGGTAGGGAAGGGAAAGGGATTTGGGGAGCAAACAATGTATTCTGGAGGGGGAAGGGAGCATTGGACCTAATTGTGATTATACACCTCATTTTAAAAATGATTTAACTGAAAACAATTAAAATGTGTGAGTATTTAAGCCATCTGTGTCAACAAGACTTAATTAAAAATATAGATTACCTATGTCAAAAAAAATGATTTAAAAGTGACCAAAAGAAAAAAATTAATTTATTGTAGTAATGATTGTGAAAATCTTCTCGATATGATAGAACTACTGAGTTGGGCTGAGCTCCGGTGGCGTAGTGGTTGTGCGCGGGACTGCGGCCCACTGGGACGGAGGTTCAATTCCAGAAGTGGGGCTGGGCCTCCTACTCCCACCACCGGAGAGCAGTGATGCCCCCCCCCAAAAAAAAAAGAACTACTGAGCTGTATGATATGTTAATTATGTACCAATAAAACTAAAAGATAAACTCTGGTACATACACACAATGGGATACTATACAACCCTAAAAAACAGGTATGAAACTATAAGACACTTCATGACATGGAGGGACCTGGAAACCATTGTACTGAGTAAAATTCATAGATCACAAAAGGAAAATATTGTTTGAGTCCAGTATGGTAATCATAAACACCAAGATGGAGTGGAGCTTCTGCTCTAGGGCCAAGTAATGATCTACCCAGCCTGCCAAACAATGTGGAAGACAGTTTGACTAGCATCTATGAAGCATTCATCACATGCAAAATTAGGCTAAGCTGGTTCATACTCACCCTCCTGATGCGATCACTGAGGATATGGGTGCTACAGCACATCATGGTGAAGAAAATAGATGGTGGCCACTATCCATTAGAATAGTCTTTGGATAGGTAAAGGCTTGAAGTCAAACAAGCAGTCACACAAGTGAACCTTCAACTAAGTCCACATTGCACACCAGCCAGTATGATAACGAAATACAAATCTGAAGAAGGGAAAGTATCAGAGCTTAAATTGTGAATACACAATTTGTAAAAGGCTATGGAGAGCACTGTGTGGGAAACTAACACTGGGGGAAATATGACGAGGGTTGTATTCCCTAACCTATGACAGAGGGAATCTGGAAAGCTGGTATTCCATGGTAGGAAAGCCACCACTTTGGTAAATTAGAAAGTTCAAGTACATTATACTGCTTTAAATATTATTCCCACAGATTGCTCCCTAACAGCTATGCTGTCTTTTTTTTTTTTTTTTTTGGGGGGGGGGGCATCACTGCTCTCCGGTGGTGGGAGTAGGAGGCCCAGCCCCACTGCTGGAATTGAACCTCCGTTCCAGTGCACCGCAGTCCCACACACAACCACTACGCCACCGGGGCTCAGCCCGCTATGCTGTCTTAAAGTGAGCACATGATTGATTATATCTCCCTATAGAAGCAGACATCCTTTTGTTATCTCCTCCCGCCCCTGCCCACCTCATACCTTCCCCAATGCAGGTAATTAGGTTTTCTCACCTCTGAGCTCAGGGACCTTACTGTAGTTACCACCTACCTTGTGAAGTATGTAACTACTGAATATGCATGTCTTAAGGCTACTTATAAATATCCCAAGATAAATATCATTTCTCCTCCCATTTCTACATGGACCACCACGGAGGGCTGAGGTAAGCATGCTACTACAAAATGTGTCTAACTTCTGTATTTTATTCTCTTCCCCTTCTTATTCTCTAAGACTTTATTCTCTATGTTTTTTATGTATTATAACCATACAATTGTACCTACTGACTTTTTGTTTGTTAGAGGCTGGTTTCCTCTGACAACACTGGAAGTGAAAAACCCATCTGCAGACCTCCTCATCAGATTAAGCCGCTGGCAGGTCCCCTCTAGCCACAGGCAAGGGACTCCAGTAGCTTTATTGAGAGGCAGAAATCACTGAAAACTTGATTATGGGAGATTAAGCCATGGTCTGACACGATGTTGGGTCATCTGACCTCCCTCCCGACCTCCCTGCATCTGATCCCAACTCAAGTATCTCTCCCCTTGTTCCACAACAGAAATGTCTTCTTTGACTTTACAATACTGGTGGTGATGCTCTTTCACCCACCGTATTTTTGTTTATATTATTGGTCTTATTTTCTTCCTGTCATTTTGGTTTGGTTTTGTTTTTTATCGTTTCTGTTGGATTTTCCAGGTAGCAAAGCAGAAAAGTGGATGCATAGATACAATAACTGATGCAATGGTTTATCTGGGAAAGTGGGGGTAGGATGTGAAGGGTGAGGCATTGTGAAGCTAAGAAGGAATTCAGGAGTGGGGAGGAAGCATAAGAACTGCTTTTGATAATATATATAGAACTCTTGGGCTGAGCCCCGGTGGCGTCGTGGTTGTGCGCGGGACTGCGGCCCACTGGGACAGAGGTTCAATTCCAGCAGTGGGGCTGGGCCTCCTACTCCCACCACCGGAGAGCAGTGATGCCCCCCCCCAAAAAATATATATATATATAACACTTAAAAAATTTAACCTGGAAATGTATTACATGGGAATACTTTATAAGAAAACTAAATGAAAAAAGAAAAAAAAATCAAACTTGGCCCATGGTTACCATGGTGAAGGATGAAGAGTGGCTTAGCAGGGACTGAGTTTATGAGAATGGTGGTGGAACAATTTGGAAAAGGATATTGTAGATACATAATCCTTTGTAAGGGATGGTGTCTAGCCTGTCAATAAGGTTGCAGCTTGATGACCTCATTTGGAAGTGCTAGAGAAACAAATCTGTCCTGGATGCAGGACAGATGCTCACTCCACTCCAGACAGTCCTGTTGACAAGTCACCTGGAGACCTCTGATGGAACCAGAGCCTTGGAGTAGTAGCAGCCCCGTGGACATCCACACCAGCACGGAGATGTTACCACTGCCACTGAGTCTACAAGACTTTCCACCCGCTGGACTGCGGTCTTCCTACATTCAGTGTCATTGTGTGTCTCATGAGTCTGAAGAAGAATTTATAGTTTGGCATCGGACATATGGGCTAATATCAAACTTATGGACTTGATCTGGACTGAACTGGGATGTTTTCTCAACATTCAATTGCTCTTGTATGTAAAGCTTTTTTGTTTTTGTTTTTTAAGTCATTTTACTGGAGGTCAGTACAACTCTTATTCCAATCCATCCATCCATCCATTGGATCTCAAGCACATTTGTATATTTGTTGCTCTCATCATTCTCCAAACATCTGCTTTCTACTTGAACCCTTGGTATCAGCTCATTTTTCCCCTCCCTCTGCGCTCTCCCCTCCCACGTACCCTTGATAATTTATAAATTATTTTGTCATATCTTACACTGTCCAATGTCTCCCTTCACACACATTTCTGTTGTCCGCTCCCCAGAGAGGAGGTTATATGTAGATCCATAAAATTGGTTCCGTCTTTCTACGCCACCTTCCCTCCACCCTCCCGGTATTGCCACTCTCACTAGTCCTAAATTTCCCTATGTTTCTGGCTCCTATCTGTACCAGTGCACATCCTCCAGTCTAGCCGGATTGATAAGGTTAGAATTGAGATCATGATATCGGGGAGGGGACAGTGGAAGAAAGGGGTGAAGAAGCATTTAAAAACTAGAGGAAAGTTGTATGTTTCATTGTTACTACACTGACTCGCCTCCTCCCCGAGGCCCTCCTGTAAGGGGATGTCCAGTTGCCTACTGATGGGCTTTGGGTCTCCAATCTGCACTCCCCCTCATTCAAACTGATATGATATTTTTTGTTCTTTGATGCCTGATACCTGATTACTTCGAGACCTCGTGGTCACATCGGCTGATGTAAAACTCTTTCCTATACACATGAGTGTCTGTGAATTTGTTTCGATAGCCTACCCAGACAACACAGATGCCAATAATGGTTTTACGACACAAACAGTATAATCAGTGGTACTGGATTATACATGTAGAAGTTGTGAAATTGGAGACTATTTTGTTGTGCATACTTTTGAACAAAATGGCAATAACAAAAATAGGATGAATGTTTGAAAAATAAAACCAGTCTGTTTAAAGCACAGCAAGAACAGTATTTCAGGACGTCATTGTCAGGGGCTCTGCTGTCGTGAAGTTGCTGTTCGGTGCCACGGAGTCAGTTCTGGTCAGAGCAGCCGAGTTACGGTCCCTTAAGACGGCATCCCAAGTTCTTATCAAGACTGCCCACTTTCCCACCTGCACTTTACCACCAATGTTGTTCTCCCTGACCACTGCAGGCGTCTTCACCAGTCCTCTGTATTCGCTGTGCTCAAGTTCTCCTGGCCTGCAGTAAATTCCAGGGACATATGAGGTTAAGAACAAATGACCCAGTTCATACACGCACAGGCATATTCCAAATAAACTCAGCTTAAATATATCTCTGTTATCAGCAGATGATTTCAGGCAAGTATGCGTTGTAATACATCTTTTGTTTGTTTGTTTGTTTCACTATGGTACCTTAAAAAGGGGCTTGTTGGTGGAATTCTTATTGTGCCATGATGTGCTTGTTAGTCTGGGTCAAGTAAAGAAACAAATACATAGATATTCATAAATGTACACAAAAGAGGTTTGAAAAAAAAGAACAATTGTATATATAGAAAACATTCCAGCCCAGGCCAGATCAGGTCTTTAACTTCACTATTTGAGCTCATATATCTGATATTACTCTATAAGAGCCTCTTCAGATTCATGCAACATATGCAATGATACTGAATGCAGGAGGATCACAAGCCAGAGGGTTGAAAGTCCTGTGGATCCAGTGGCAGTAGAAGCATCTCAGTGCTGTTGTGGGTCTCCACAGTCCTCCAGTTCCAGGTCTCTGCATCCATCTGCGTAGCTCCATGAATCTTGTCAGCAGGAAGACTAGAGAGAGAGAGAGAGTCCCCTCTATGGAGAAAGACAGGAGTTCCCTGAATCTTCAGAAGCCCATGTACACGCAAATGCCTCATTGGTTATGATCTGATTGGCAGACAAGACTCTACTCTTTAGTTCAAGTTGATGGTAGACTATGTAACAACCACACATGGGTAAAATGGCTTTTGAGATAAGGGCTAATATAACACTTTTAACAAACCTTAAGTGGACATCTACCTGAATCACTGAAACTTTGCAATATGTTTAGGGGAATGATGCCTCACATAAAACAGTTTTCAGATGGTTCAAGTGTTTTAAAATAGATCTACAAGATCTCAAAGATGACTCAAGGAAGGGACCATCAGCCTTATGGAATTACGAGACTGTGTCTGAAGCCCATGAACTGGTGGAAGAAGAGCACAGAATTACCACTGAAGTGAGAGCTGCTAACACTGGCGCCTCAAATGGCTCAGCATTCCCAACTTTTCGATTTGAGCAAATTTTCAGTTCAAGGGACGCCTAAAGCGTTGTATGAAGATTAGCTAGCTCAAAGAGCTGGTCTTTTCATCAGTCTTTTAAGCAAGATCAAAGCTAACAAAGATGATTTTATGGGATGAATTGTAACAGAAGGTGGGTTGTGGATATACTCACGTGAGCCAAGGAGCAAAGACCAATGAAAACAGAGGCTCTGGGTGATCAGCTGGGCCAGTTTAAAGTGAAGGCAGAGAGGCCAGCTGAGAAGGTTGTGTACTTAGGTTCTCTTGTAAGACATGGACATCACAAGACTTGGTGTGAAAGTGTTTTAAGAAAATAGGAAATCTCCGTGGTGAGACAGTTGCGCTGAGGAAAGTATTCATCACAGCAGTGGAGGGGCCCATGCTTTGAGGGGAGTTGTTCTACGGGCTGTGCTAAGGCAGCACAATGAGAATGTCATTGGGAAACCTTATTCCACGCACCCGACATCCCTGAGATTGCCCCTTCAGGCTTCTCTTTGTTCCCCCAAATCCAAAGGATGTCACACAGACAGATGATTCAACGATGTGAGGAAGGTCCCTCTGCCTGTTTCATGTGGAGGGATTTCAGTAGCTATGGTGGCACGTAAGAAGCCTTGGTGGTGGGGCGCGGCCGGAAAGGCGGCCGCCCCCTCGCCCGCCACGCACCGCACGTTCGTGGGGAGCCTGGTGCTAAACCATTCGTAGATGACCTGCTTCTGGGTCGGGGTTTCGTACGTAGCAGAGCAGCTCCCTTGCTGCTATCTATTGAAAGTCAGCCCTCGACACAAGGGTTTGTTTAAAAAAAAAAAGTTTTAAAAAAAGAAGCCTTGGTGGCACGGTGAATTAAGCAAGTTGGCTGCACACTGAAAATTCAACGGTTGGAATCCACCATGTTTACCACGGTGGGTGAAAGACAAGGTGAGTGTGCATCTATCTGTAAAGACTTACAGCCTCAAAAGCCCCACGGCACAGTTCGACTCTGTCCTGCAGGGCTGCTATGCGTGGGATGCACTCAGTGGCCGTGGGTGGGCACACACCACTGACACGCAGGAAGCTCCACTAAACGTCTGCTAGACGAGAATTAGCCCGCCATGCCGCTAAGAGAAGGGTTCCTTTGGGCTGAGCCCCGGTGGCATAGTGGTTGTGTGCGGGACTGCGGCCCACTGGGATGGAGGTTCACTTCCAGCAGGGGCTCCACAGAAGCAAAGGCTGGGTCTCCTATTCCCACCACCACAGGGCAGTGATGCCCGCCCCGCCCCCCGCCCAAAGAAATAGAAGGGTTCCTTTGAGAGGAAACCAGGCACTCACTAGAAGGCTATGGGAAGCGACTTTTGCAGTAAAGGACCCACAGCTTGAGCACGGCACTAAAGACACCGCGTGGACACACATACAGATTAAAGCCCCGCGAGCACGCGCACTGGAATCAGAAACATAGGTCCCAGACACTTGAGTGCATCCACTCGGTTCTGCCTCCCCTGCGTTCTGGGTGTCTCCATGTGACTCTCCACGGGATACTCCCCATGGCTACCCACTCTCCCCGGAAGCGGCTCAATTTTTGCCTGAGCCTCACTCAGCCTCTGGCGTGGCTCCTCTCAGGACCCTACATGCTCTCCAGAGACGGCCTTGAGGCTGTCCTTTCCCAAACTTCCTTCTCACTCATAAAGGTTTACTTGGACTTACGACTGTGCTTCCGATGTGTTCAGTGCAGAGCAGCGAGAAGGGAGGAAAACCATCCCGTCACCTAACACTATCACGATGATTTCCAAGTTTGCCTGAAGCATCTGCCGACCCCGCACCACGCAAGAGCCTCTTTTGTTTTCACCTCCACCTAGCATTCTGTCAAATGGCGGTTCGTGGGACCCTGGAGTCAGTCAATGAATTAATCAAACAAACACAATAAAGCAATAGATAAAATTTATAAAATAATCATGCAATCAATCAAGTACCAAATCAAAGCAATCCATCAAACCAATACATGCTTATGGGTATTCTCCCAAGCCCCAATTGTTAAAGGCAGCATCACACCACTTTTCAAAGTTGTTGTGCACACTTACAAACCCATCAACAGTGTATGATGGTTCCAATCTCTCAGCACCCTCTCCAGCACTTTTGTGTTCTGTCTGTTCGCTTTTTTCCAATTGGAATGAGGTGGTATTCAATGTTGCTTTGCTTTGTATCTTCTACAAGGTTTGTGCTCATGAATTAGATGTCATCTTGGGTATTCTGTGTTCTTAGCCTATTTTTAATTCAGTTGTTCATCTTTAACTGATGGGTGACAGATTTTCATACAGACATTAGTCCCTTATTCATTGTTTCACTGCCTATTTTGCACCCACTACCTGGGTTCTCTTTCTACTCTTTTCATAAAGTCATTTGATACATTAAGTGTCTTATGGTCTCAGCTATTTAGTTTTCTGCCTTTTGAGTTCCTTCATTAAACTTGCTAAAATGTCTATGCCCAGCAATAGAAACCTTAAGTTTGTACTTATTTTTTCATGTGGGATTTATATTTAGTTCTTCGATCCATGTTGAGTCCCTTTTTGTACATGGGGCAAGGTATGGGTCCTGTTGCATTCCTTTGCAGATGGAGAATTAATTTTGTTACCAACATTTGTTGAAAAAAATATCCCCTTCACCATTTGTTTTTGGACCCTTTGTCCACATCAGGTATCTGTATGTGGATGAATTTATTGTTGAGTTCTCTATTCTGTTCCATTGGTCCATGTGACTATCATTGAACCAGTACGAGGCTCCTCAGAGTTATGACGGGGGTTTGTGGGCAAATGTGGAACTACTAATCACGGATGCAAGACAGAAGACAAGTGTCCTAAGAAAATGAAAGATATGAAGGGAAAATAATTTTTAAAATAAAAAATTCATTCCTATTGACATTTGGAAAGACTGGACTGTATCTGTAGAGTGCACTGCTAAAATAACTGAAAACCTAATTGAGAGGAAAAGCGCCAGTGAGATGGATTGACACAGTGGCAGCAACAAAGGGTCACTTTTAACAGTAGTGAGTGTGGCCCAGAGTCAGGCAGTGTTATGATGTTCCCTTGGGTTCTAAGAGTAAGAGCTGACCTAGTGGCACTTTAACAACAATGTAATTCACATGAATGTTTCAAAAATACATAGATCAATACTATTTTCACAATAAGAGGCAGAAGTACTAACCTGAAGAATATGAATGGAGGAAATGGATAATTATGAAGGCCTCTATGACAAAATACACACCAGTTGATGTGGTTTCCCAGTGTGACTTTCTGCTGCTACTCTTAAACATTGGGTAAACAACTGCTACAGAGTTCATTTGAAAAATCAAATTGCTTTACAAGTATGTCCATGATAAATCTAAGCTATGTCTATGCCTAATAAACCTATGAAATATATTAGGAAATATCTTCAACATTAAAACGCTATACCAAAAGCAAGCCATAACACGATTAAGATATACAGAATAAAATGGTTTGTTATGAAATATATGATTAAAAGAATTACTTGTCAGATCCCAGAGGGAAATATGTAACTGTGAATGCATACATCAGAGCAAAGAAAAGGTCTCATGTATGGACTTAGGCTTTTGTCCTCAATAACCTAGAAAAAGAACCCAATGAAACAAAAACAAGCAGAATAAAGAAAACAGTGAAGGTAAGGGAGACATGTGAAACTGAAAACAGGAAGATCAGAGGGAAATTCAATGAAACCAAAAACTTGATCTTTGAAAGAGTTGGATACAATTGACCTTAACCACAGCAGACAAAGATTGAAAGTGGGAAGAGGCAAATCTCTTAAACAAGGAAGCAGGATATCACTACAGATTCTGGAACCATTGGAAGGATAATAGTGAAATCATAAGGAAAATGATTCATATGTTCATGAATTTGCCAGCTCAGAAAAAAATTTTTCCTTATTTTAAGCATACACACAAGAATCAAAATGAAAAAGAAAATAAAACAATGGTGAAAATCTTTCCCACAAAGACCACCTCAAATCCAAATGAATTACTGGTGAATTCTACCTAATGCATGAGAGAGACTAGTACCAGTTCTACATTAACTTCTACAAAACTCTGAATGGGAGATATTATTCTGATTCATTCCATGAGAACAGCATTAACCTGATGCCACAAACAGATGAAGACATGGAAAGCCAGACCATTCCAACCTATAACTACCCCACGTGTTCCCAAGTGGGACTGCATACACTCCTAGAACTTTCAATGGTTTTGATGTTGCAGAAAGAAAAGATCAAACCTCTCTTTCAAGCAATCACTTGCATTTGAATGGTCAACTTTATGGAACCTTCTGTTCACTACTGAGGGCTAATTCATTTGAAATAGCCAGAAACTTGAGATATGCAAGAAACAAAATTGCAGTCCTGCATGATAAGTTAGCAGATGTAAAAATTCATAAAGGAAAAATTAGCAACTTATTAAAAGTATATGATACAGTACCACCAAACAAGGCTTATCCAAGGAAGGCAGTATTGGTGTAAGATTTTAAAATATGTTTCTCTAAATCAGCAAACAAACCAACCAAAATAGAAAACCATAGGATCATCTCATTTCAAAATCTCCAAATGTATTCCTGATTTAATATCAGCACACTAGGAAAAGAATCTGAACTTCCTTATCCTGATGAAAGCATCAGAAAAATAACCTTAGGCACATCATGATAAACAGTGAAACACTCCGCTGTTTCCTAAAGAGATCAAAGAGAAAGAGGAAGCACACTCTCCTCTATTCTATTTCACAGACAAGAGAACTAAATTGAAGGAACTAAGTTTTGAAGAAATCAGATGGTGTCCAGTTATTAAAAAGAATAGGATCTGGATCTCAAAACAAGCAGCCACCTAAGTAAAGTGCCAACGAAGCCCACATGGAACAAGTACACGAGCCTGTGTGATCCAAGGACTAAATAATAAAACCCAATTTTGGAGGAAGGTAGTTACCAGACACCCAGTTCTTCTTCCTTAAATACTATTGTTATTTCAAAAAAAACTAGTCCTTACAAAGCAAAATTAAACAATTTACCTTGGTTTGCCTTGGGACCCAAAGGAATGTTTAGTTTGGTTACTCTTTAACAAGCACTCTTGTTCTCTGGCTTATTCATGCTACTTCATTATCACTGCTAAGAAGGCCAAAGAAAAGCAGACTAAAAGTCGTAATAACTCTTACCTTCTTCTATTATGAACATATTCAATATCCATCTTCATTTAAACCATCTCAATAAAAATTAATTTCTAACTTCTAAAGTGACTCAGCCTTTGTGCTCTGGTCAGTGTCTTATTTCCTCTTACAAACATCCCTAGGTCCCCAATTTCTCTGACCTTCTACTTGCACTGGGGCATTTATAGACTATGAATTTCTGACTGAGCCAATTGTGGACCACATCTCCTGGAAGCCCAGGGAAGCACACTCCCACCCTTATTCTAGGCCTATCCTGAGGAACCAGCAATGTCTAGATAGGATGGGGAGAAGTGGAGCAGGGGCTCCAGCAGGCTGTCTGGAGGAGACTGTGTCTGGAGAGGGTGAAGTGAGAGGTGCCTCTCTGCACAAGGCCAATGTGATAAGGAGATGGAGTCACCAGACAAGTCTGACATGAGTCACCACATACCAGAAACAGGGAGGCTGTGAACCTGAATACCCAAGACCTTGCCAAGAGAGGAAACAGTTGGGCTCCAGCCAAAAGGGGCCACTGTTTCCATGCTAGCCAACCTGGGACAACCACCTTTTTTTTTTTTAATCCAGCTTTGAGCACAAAGGGCCCTGCCAGACAGATAAAAAGTCCCTGTCAGATCTGGGCAGGGTCTCACTACTTCCACCTTTTTGGTAGCATAATCGCCCTGGAAGGCAGTCCCCAGTCTCACAACTTGCTGCTAAATAACCCTGCTGTGCTGACTCCTTCTATTTGCTTGTTTGGCCTCTGTATTTTCACCATTTCTTTTGAGAAACCAGTAAGGTATCCTAACATCTTGTGGGTTCGTCCAGGAGACTAAATTGACAGCAGGATCCTTCAGGTCTTGCAGTTAAGGGACAAAATTAGTCTCACACAAGACCCAGAGTGACTCCTTCGGATGTGTCATTAAGAACTACATTGTGCCTCCAGCTAGACAACCTGAGAAAGAAAAAAAAGTAGTGTTTTTCTGTAATATGGCCTCAATAGCCCCTGGTGGGCAGAGAATGCAGGCAAGTCTTTAAACTACAATTCCATTTCACAATTAGATCTTTTCTGTCTCAAGAGAAGGGAAGCGGTCTGAGGTTCCATATATTCTGCAGGCTTTATGCTTCCGCAGGAATACCCAGCAATGTGCTTAGGCAGCTCCCGGAGTATTCCACCTAAGTCTTCCTGAGTTCTGGAAAGAAACCTTACCCAGAATAAACAGAGGTTAACTGCAAACCTCACTCTCTGAAGGCCACTGATCAGAAAAGTTTAAAGGTCCCCCAGGCTCCCGGGAGCCTGACTCATCTGCCAGAGACTTGTCTGGTGAGGTGGTTCTACCTCATTGTACGCCCTTTACAGCAAGGCATCAGTGGGAATGGATTAATGCTCTCAGTCCAGGAGAAGCAGGGATTGTTCAAAGATCAATGTAGCATGTTTGGAGAAGTTGCCCATTTTCAATATAGCAAACACAAGGACCATTATCTACCTGGCCAACTTGTAAAGGAATGGGAGCCTACTCCTACAGTGAAAAGATGGAAATGAGGAGATCTATCAAGAAGCATTATTGAAACACATTGAACTAGTTGATTTTGGGGGTAGGTAACACTTAATGCTGTTTATTAGTATTTAAAGATCTGCTGCGGGTACTGTTTAGTGAACACTATCTTTTGGTTGGAGGCGGGCTAATTTTAACTTCTGAAGAGTAGCAGCAATGGATTGTTCATGAATTCTAACAGAATCAAAAGATTCATGCAATAGAGGAGCAGAATACAGGATGCCTCAGCCAAACACTGTGCCAGTGTAGCATCAAATTCAAAGTAATAATAATTGCAGGGAATGTGGGGGTCATGTCTCATGATGTCAATTTCATGATTGGGATGTAGGGATGGAGTTTAGCCTATTAATCTGGAGATGACCAGTGAGTAGCCAATGAGGTGTCTGTGTGGACACAGCTTTCTCCTGAGAATTCTGGGAAGTCTCAATGGTATTTCCCAATTGGAGAAGAGAGACTTGACTCTCAGTCTGAGAGTCAGTCTCCAAGATGACGAACCACTGACAAGACAAGATGGCAGCGTCCAAAGACCTGGAGGAGAGGAGGAGAAGCCAGACGGCCTTACCCTGATGGAACCAGAGCACTGAAGCTGGAGAAGCCACGTGGAGACCCCTGCCAGCGCTGAGTTGCCTCTACCACCACTGGATGCTGTTGATGGTCCCTGAGCCCTGCCAGCGCCAGGATGCTTTGACTGCTCGTGCTTCGGCAGTCAGAAGGAGACTTTATAGACTGGTATATGGACTAGTGTTGCATTTATGACCTTGGACTGTGCTGGGTTTGGGATGCTTTCTCAATGTTACATTCCTCTTGTATATCAACTTTTTCCTTATATCCATATGCATGCCTATGAATTTGTTTCTCTAGTCTACCTGGACTAACAGGGAATAATGATCAATGGTTCTAAAGTTTGTAGACAGAGTAAGATATTTGTAAAGCCTCCAAAAGCATCTCCCCTGGAGTCCTTAAAAATACAAAAGGTAAATTTCTTTACTTTTCAGTGGGTAAAAGTGGAAAAGATGGAAGTAAAACACAACCAACTAGCCAAAAATCACTCTCAACCCAAATATAAGCTTAGTATATTTTATTGCAATTTAATATCAACTTAAAAATTTAAAACCACAAACTCATGGATGTTCAAGGCTGTTCCCTAAATCCTTACTTGTTATACAAAAAGATTTTAGGGAAAATTTAGCATAAACTGAGAAAATACACATCTGCACAGCTATTCATGAAACTGAAGAATTAGCCATTTATTAGGACAGATGTATACTTACAATGAAACTGTTAGTTTTCTCAAAAGCACCAAGTAATTTTCATGATCTCTTTTTTCCATTTCTGTAGTCTTCTTACTCACTGAACTGCTTTCTCTTATGAGAGAGTTTTCAAGGAATTTGTAGTTTGAAGCCTCAGTATGTGGAAGACCATCCGTACTTAACATTTCTCTTTCCTGCAAGTGTGCTTATGCATAGAGAAGTCTGAGGACCAACGAAAAGTTTTGCCGCATTCCTTACACTCATAGGGTCTCTCTCCACTGTGAATTCTCTTGTGTCTGATGAGGGATGAATAATGAGAAAAGGCTTTGCCACATTCTTTACATTTATAAGGCTTCTCTCCACTGTGAATTATCATATGTTTAATGACATTTGAGGACACACTAAAGGCTTTCCCACACTCCTTACATCCATATGGCTTCTCTCCACTGTGAGTTCTCATATGACTATTGAGGGATGAAGATCGAACAAAGGCTTTCCCACATTCCTTACAAGCATAAGGCCTTTCTCCATTGTGACTGCTCATATGTGTACGGAGGTGAGAAGGATAACGAAAGGCCTTACCACAAGTATTACATTCATAGGGTTTCTTTCCAGTAAGAGTCTGCACTGGTGTCCTGGGGTAAGGAGGCCAATTGCACGTTTCTTCATATCCCTTATCTTGAGAGGTGCCATATTGAAAGCGAGAGCTGATATGATGTGTAAGTGACAACTGATTCATGGAGGATTTAACACACTGAAGGTGTGATGAGGAAAAGGATTCCACGGGAGTTCTTCTGAGCACAGAAAGATCTAGAACCCAGCTGAAGGACTGTCCACACTGAATGTCTTCAGTAACTTCGCTGACATTCTGTATCATATGCCTTCTGGTAAAACAAGCAACAATCAGTTAAGTATTACATATGTTAGTTTCAACAACACTAGTCATAGTAAACATGTTATCTTTTCTTAACTTGAATATTTCATATTTCAGATTAAATTATCTGACAAAGATGCTAACATTATTCTCATTCTATTTCTATACTTTGGTGAGATCTAATTATATATAAGTGAAATAAGTTCTAATCATTCAATATTTCACATAGTTATGAACTCACAGAATGAAAAGGTCATCAGCCAAAATACACCTAACAGTAACAGGTTTGAGATGCATGCATCACCAGAGTTACAACGCATGCCTTTCATTTCATACACTGTGTCAGTAACAAAACTTCCTGTCAACCACACATATATAAAAGTATAGGGGTGAAGTTTAGCCGGCAGGGCCATGGGAACTTCCCTCCCCATCTATCTGCCTTCACTTTCCTGCTGGCTGATCTGATTGCCACCAGAAGAGTCACACAAATTTGTACCCACAGGTGTGTGATCGTCCTGCATTCAGCATCGCTGTATGTGGTTGTATGAGTCTGAAGAGGGACTTGTGGACTAATATCAGACTTACATACTTGAGTTACACTAGACTTGGATGTTTCCTTGATATAATATTAATTCTTACTATATAGCTCTTCCTTCTACGTATATGATTGCCTCTGGACTTATTTTTCTCGCCTAGCCCAACACAAGTGGGGTACTAGAGAGACACATCATGAAAATGGACAGTAGATGTTTGTCTGACCTCTACCTTATGGTAGTTTTTGTTGGCTAGCCAGAGGTGAGATAGGACCACACTATTCACTAGGTTATTTTCAGGAATAGGCATAGGAAGTGAAGTTTTTGAGTCTTAAAAAATTGACTTTGGTATTGCCTATATGAAAGGATGAAAATGAATGTGATTAAATATATTTTGCACTCAGAAGACAAAACTGCCCCAAGAACTTCTCTGGGCCCATACTGCTTAGTGAAATGGCTAACTGAAGATCTGGCCCTGGCTTGATGCAGAGGTCTAGGCCATACTGAATATGAATGGGGAGTTTAGATGAGAAATAGTTGAATTTGACTGTTTAAGAATTGAGTTTAGGATCTAGCTATATAAGGATTATACTGATTTCTTCTATTTATTGTTATTGATATACTGTGTGACAGAAATGATTATGGGAAGTGTAACTAGAGAGTGTTTGTAAGCTCATTGCCTTCAGCCATTAAATTGGTTCTCATTAATGGGTGTAGATAGGAAATACCTGCAAAAATGCATAGAAAAGGCATGCCCCACTAATTGCATTTAGCAGTGCATTTAGCAGTGCTCACTTGAAATGCCGTGCTTAGAATGGACAGATTGAAGGGCACAACAACAAAAAGGGGCATTTGGCCTGTGTGAAACTTGAACTGGGAGTTTGCTCCTGAATCTGGAAAACTGTGCTAGTCTGGAATAACTAGAGAATCAAATTCATAGACACTCATGTGTACAAGAAAGAGCTTAGTGTAAGGAGCAATTGTATATTAAGAAAACCACCTAGCGCAAGACAGATAAATCCAACTTTAACAGATATGTCCAATACATTCCTCTTCAGACTCACGCGACACATGCTGTGACACCAAATGATGGAGGATCACAGGCCAGTGGGTGGGAAGTGTTGAAGTGGTGGAGCATCTCAGCATTGGTGTGTGTCTGCAGGTGGCTCTTTCAGCTCTGGGGATCTGATTCCATCAGTGTCTCATTGTGACTTGTCAACGGGAATGCCAAGCAGAGAATGAAGGTCTGGAGTCCAGTGAGCTATTTGTCTCCACAGTGCCTCCAAATTAGGTCATCAAGCTGTGACTTGAGTGACAGGCTACATCCCACCCCTTCATTATTAATAGTCTCACGCTGATACCAGATTGTGTAACTACCACAGACCAACCTTTGTTGGCACTTTCTGTATATAACTTGACTCTTTAGGCATATATAATTTTCAAGCAAGCAACAGTAAAATCATGTCTGTATTTAACAGGATAAAACTAAAATGCACACAATTAAACATGTGCTGTTCTCATTTAAATATAACATTCTATTAGTGAACAACAAAATATCCTATACTTATGTGAATACTACACCATAATTCTATGAACATATTCCCCCACCTATGAGAGTATGTAAGCCACCCACTTCATGCCTTTATCCTCCCAGTTGGGGTATTCAATTTCTACACTGTCTCTTACATCAACCCAGGGCTCTGAAGAGACAATCCAAATCTTTAATGTGAAGAATCTTCTTTCCAGTTGGAACCTTGTGAAGTCTGCATCCATAAGCACAGTCAAATCAGGACAGGTCATCCATAAAGTTGACAGCAACATGCATCAGTTCACATGCTCAAAAAAATCTCTCCATCTGGTCATATTCTGGTCAACTCAATTTGGGCTGCCTCACTTAGCCTCAACAGGGTGCCTTAGACCAAGGGACTGGTCACAAATCCTCATCAAACCTAGCCTGCTTGGGTTAGGTCACGAAACTTCAGACCAGTCAATAGCTCTTGTCTTCTCCTCTAGTCCCTGTGAACCAGGTCCATGGTTATCGGTGGCCAGATTCACCCCGTCCCTTTATTTCTGGGTTTCTTTCACTTCCACTCCACAAGTGGAGCCAAATGGACACCTAGCGAGCATTTCAGCCTGCCCACAGGCTTCCTTTAAAGTTTAGTCTTAGAGAGAAAAGTTTCTTTATGGCTCAAAATTTTTTCAGCTAATGACACAAACCACGAGTTCAAAATTCAAAAAGCCAAAGAGTTCCTCTTTTCATCAATCTGTCAACAGTTCCCTAAGCAAATCTCTCCACTTTCGCATACCCTGAGAACTCAAGACACTGGGTGGGGCTTATCCATTTAGAGCCTTCTCTGTAGTTCTGTTCTAACCCATTTAAATTCCAATTTCATGGCTGAAGACAAGTAGTCTTAAAAACTCGCTATTTTTACTGCCTAGTAATCATTTCTATCAATCATTATATCAATCACAATAGGCAGAAGGAAACTATAAACCTAGGGAAGGCAGATCCTAAACACAATTCTTAAAACAGTCAAGTTCAACCTTACCTATCTTATCTTGATCTAAACTATTCCACTGATACAGAGTATGGTAGTAGGACTATGAATGAATCAAGGCAGGCCCAGGCTTTCTGTCATTTTGCCCTTCTGTCAGGCATTTTCACTAAGCAGCATGGTCCCTAAGAAATCCAAACGGCAATTTCACACTCTGAGCTCCAAATATCTATTAATCACATTCATCTTCGCCATTTCAAACAGGAATAACCAAAGACAACAACTACAGAGGAGACTCAAAACTTTACCTTCCCACATGTTTTTCAGAAAACAACCCAGTAAACTGCATGGCTTTATCTGATCTCTGGCAGCCAAAGAAGGAAAGCCACCATGAAGCAGCGGGCAAGCAGCAGATTTGTTCCTCTAGTACCTCACTCCCAAGGAAGAGGAACTTAGGGACTTGAGTTGGACTGGGCTGGGATAGTTCCTTGATGACATAAAGCTCTTTCTTACACATAATCTGAGTGTCTCTGGATAGACCAGCCTAACACATACACATTAGAGAGGATTCTAAAAGGTCTTAGAAAATGAGATTATATTTCCATTTACCACTAACTTTTTAAAGATTTCTCTGTTACAAACATTTTAATGCCATGATAGCAACTTCAACTTCTTTTCTGAAGCACTGTTCTATCTCAAGTGAGTGACACTCACCTCACAGATGCAGTCTGGTCTTTATTCTGATCTTCGGAGACATTCAATTCACAGATTTCTCCTAACATAGAGTACCTGGTGTAATTTTTCATGAATTGCACTACTGTATTTTCAATGGACTTTTCTTCATCATCCATGTTTCGAGAAACTGAAAAATGATTTAAGTCAAAATTTAAAAGGAAAACAAAAAGGAAAGGGAATACTCAGAGTGAAAAAATGGTTTAAGAAAAAAAAAATTTAATACATTTTACTGTTTCTGTACTTTCAGTACTTTTCACAGTGGTCAAAAAGCAACTCAGCAAGACATACCATCAAGAAGACTGAAATTGACACTGACAGAAATGGAATACAACTGGAAGAAGAAAGTAGAAAGACATCTGGTGCAATCCACACGGAACAAGAAAAGAGGAAGGAGGACCACCTTTCCCTGTGAGCACTGGTGTGTTGGAGGATAAGAGTCAGAAAAGCAAGCTCGGTATCTGTGAACGGCATATGCTCCACCCAAAAGAGACTTGTTCAAACGGACTTCTTGGATTCTCCTTCCAACCACACAGGCCTGGTCCTTCAGACGCTTCTTCCCTCCAACAGCCCTCAACAGTGCTACCTGCACTCTCCTCAGGTCTTCCTCTGGCTACGCTGGGAGAACAGATGTGTGTGGCTGACCTGCTGCTCAGGGAGAAGGACCGTTCACAAAGGAAGACAGCGATGGGCGAGGAACATTTCCCTGACTCTGAGTCAAGACTTTCTCAGGGTGTCCAGAGTGTGGGGAGAGGTAATTTACAGCACAACTACCTGGTCAAACATATAACAGACATCATAAGCCTCAATGCAAAGCTCAGACGACAAATAATCTCTCTGCATACCAAAGAAAGGGCTAAAATCAATGTTCACCCTGACAATATAAAAAAAAAAAAAAACCTTAAAGCTTTGTCATAATTGACAAATTATAAAATATCCATTGAATACGCAGAGCCCCACGTTCATAAGGACGCCATGACACGATGCTCCACAGGACAAATAACTATACTTGACTTACCAAAAAACACCAGCACGAGCCAAGTTTTTTTAGCACCTTTTCAGTGCAGTTTTTAGGGCAAAATTAGGTACCTCAGCTGTTATTTGAGTCAGCTTCTATCAACAGATTCCACTGCTGGGCCCACATTGTGGCATAACAACAATGGATATACAATATGTGGTCACAGAGAAGGTGATTTAAAAAAATTTTTTTGGTTGCTAACCCCGCCCTGCGCCCCCCCACCCACCATAAGCCCACTGACCAAAAAGGTGATTTTTTTAAAAAAGAAGTCATCCATACCTACAGAGGCCAGGTTTCTGATGGTTTCCATCATCACATCTCTGTAGAGTGTCCTCTGAGAATGATCGAGCAAAGCCCACTCTTCCTGGGAAAAGTCCACAGCCACATCGTCAAGGGCCACCAACTCCTGAAACACCCCACATATTCTGGTTCAGCAAGTTACCATGGAGTTCTCAGGTAGAAAACAAATGTTTTGAAAATGATGAAGGCAGCTGAGCCCTGGTGACGCAGTGGTTGTGTGCGGGATTGCAGCCCACAGGGTTGACGGTTCAAATCCAATTACAATTACAGATGGGAACATCTCAAGGACTGGTGTGTAAGTCTCTCTTTTCTGATGTTCATGTACAGTGTAGCAGTCAAAGCCTCTGTGCTTCAGTGAACTTACTAAAACACACTGCCAGCAAACACAAGTGCTTGCTTTTGTGGTTCTTCAGAGATTGGCCACTCTTGTGTCATCATGCAACATGATTGTATTCGTGTGTTCTGGGTGTCTATCTGTCACCCACCCATCTGTCTATCTTCCAGCAGCTCTCCAGGACCAAGGCTGGGCTTCCTACTCCCACCAGGGCAGAGATGGGGAGGGGGCGGAGAATGATGATGAAGGCAACATATTTATGAATGTGCTTGACACAAGCACATGATGGATGGGTTGTGGTAAGAGCTGAAAGAGCTCCCAGTAAAATGACTTTAAAAACCCAAAGGTTACCCGTAGTTCAGTGTGTGAAAGGAGGGGGAGGAAGAGATTTCCTAGGGATTTGACACAATGTTCAGTGTCCTACTAACAGGTTTGAGCAATCACTCCACCCCCTTACTGTCTAGGTTTATTTCTGTGCCGATTACATGGTGTCTCAAACACTTAATAATTCTTCTATTACAGTGAGAGTATGTCCTCACAGCTTGACTGTGGCCTTTTGCAACCTTCCCTCTGTCTTGTGATGGTTTAGAAAAAAGAACTCTCAGAACAGAATGTAAATGAGACAAATGCTCTACAATTTAAACTTTATGCTACATTCAATCATCTCTTCCATTAGTGAGATAAGACAGCCCTGTTTACCTATTTCCATATGTCCAGATAGAGTATTTAGGAGAACATGAATTACAGGAGAAAGCAGGATGAGATACTGACAAGTAGGAAGCCCTGCAGACAGATAGACACCCAGAACACACGAATACAATCATGTTACATGATGACACGAGTGGCCAATCTCTGAAGAACCACAAAAGCAAGCACTTGTGTTTGCAGGCGATGTGTCTTAGTAAGTTCACTGAAGCACAGAGGCTTTGACTGCTACACTGTACATGAACATCAGAAAAGAGAGACTTACACACCAGTCCTTGAGATGTTCCCATCTGTAATTGTATTGTGTTTTTAATCTCAAAATTGGCCCTTCAGAGTCTCTGGGAAGTTGATTCAGACCCAGAAAGGAGACAGAGGAATGACAGGATGCACTCACCCTTTGATGTGTGGGTCCCTAAGAAAAGTCTCTGGGTGGCATAGGTAGTTAGGATGAAGGCCAGAGAAAGGCTGAAAAATGAGCGATGGAGAGTTCTATGGAGTGCAGTTTTACCCTGAAACATGGGAATCATGATTTGAAATCAAGTACGAGAGTGAACGATTAATCAGATAATTGTTTTATTGGAATAGTTTATTTCTAGCTAAAATCAATTGCAATATTGGATGGGACAGACTACACAGTCTGATTGTTCTAGCTATGAGAAAGTAACATTAGAATCCTAAGCAAACGTTATGAGATACAGAAAACTCTTCAAAAGAAGATTAACAGGGGCTGAGCCCTGGTGGCGTAGTGGTTGTGCGCGGGACTGCGGCCCACTGGGACAGAGGTTCAATTCCAGCAGTGGGGCTGGGCCTCCTACTCCCACCACCGGAGAGCAGTGATGCGGCCCCCCCCCCCCCAAAAAAAAAAAAAAGATTAACAGAGGCAGGGGAAGTGAGGGGTGAGCAAGCAACGTCATAGACAGGGTAATAATTGGGGTTCAGCAACCAGAAGAATGCAGACAGCCCAGAAGTGTTAGAGGAACAGCAATCTAGCAGAGAGGGATTGCTAAGAGGCAAAAGGGCGGGGGAAGGTAAAAGGAAATAGAGGAAACATCTAGGAAGCAAAGTTATGGATACAGGTATAAAAACAGGTGTGTACATATGTAAATATATTAATCCCTCCAAATAGAGGTATTAGTGTATGCACATATATTTATATGGCAATACATTTCTATAGTGGACAGAGTTTGGGCCCATGCTCAAGACCTCTCTCGATACAAGAACATTTTGTTCGAATAATCTTATATTCTGTGATGCTCATCCTCCCAGCACGATTGATGAAAAAAAAAAATGGGTGCACAAGCAAATGTGGTGAAGAAAGCAGATGGTTCCCAGCCATAAAAAAATAGTGTCTGGGGGCTGAGCCCTGGTGGCGTAGTGGTTGTGCGCGGGACTGCGGCCCACTGGGACGGAGGTTCAATTCCAGCAGTGGGGCTGGGCCTCCTACTCCCACCACCGGACAGCAGTGATGCCAAAAAAAAAATAGTGTCTGGGGTCTTAAAGGTTTGAAGTTAAGCAAGCAGCAATCTAGCAGAGCAGCAATAAGCCCACATGGAAGAAGCAAACCAGCCTGTAGGATCATGAGGAGTCCATAAGATCAGGTAATAGGAATCAGGAGACCTAAAATGTGGGAAACAGAAAGATTTCTCCCAAGTTGTCTCCCCCAAATATATTCCAAACCTAGCTGCTTGCTACATATGGTAAATGATACACTTGGAGGTCAAAGAAAGTAGGTCAGGCTATTCCCTAAGGGTTATCGGCCATCTAGAGCAATCAGACTGTGTACTCTGTCCCACCCAAAGTAGGGTCCACTCCCTTCTGATAAGAATAGGAGTAGAGGGCTGAGCCCCAGTGGCGTAAGTGGTTGAGTGCGGGACTGCGGCCAGCGGGCTTGGTGGTTCAAATCCTGCGGTGGTTCTCAGGAGCAGCGCTGAGTAGCTCCCACGACCACCAGAGGGCAGTGATGCCCCCCCCTCCAAAAAAAAGAATAGGAGTAGATTTTTTCCCTGAAGGAGCCCAGGCAGGTCAAGCCCACTCAAGGGCGACCAAGGTTAGGCTACCATATTGAGTCTAGGGTCCACCCTTCTTGTCACATGTACAGTCCTAGCTCATCCCCTTCCTGTTATGCCTGTGCCCATTACTGGTTCTCGCTCCTGCCTCTCTCTCCTGCCCACGCTGTGCACGGACCTGGCTGCTGAAATCATGGCCATCCAGGAGGTGAGCATGCTACCATGAAATGTGTGTGACTTCTTTATTTAACTCTTTCTTCCATCTCTCATATTTCTCTATGACTTCATTATAATCTTTATATATCTCAACCTTACAACTGTGCATGCTGAACCCGCGATTAGTTGTGGAGAATTGATATTTCCTCACACTGAAACAAACAAAACAAACATATTGCTGAGAACGAGGAGAGTAGGAGCAGAGACCTAAAACTCATCTGTACACAATAGGGCAGCCCCTCACAGAAGGGTCACAAGGAAGGGATGAGTCAAATGGTGTAGCATAGTGCAGATGAAACACACCCTCCAAACACACCCTCCACTATCATAACTGCACTCCTACTTTTTACTTTGGGGTACATCAGAGAATTTACACCTGCTACAAATAAGAACTCAGAACACATGGTATACAGGTTAGATAAACCTGGGAGTAACTAAACCAGGAAGATTGGGGAAAGCAGGGGGCAGGGGGAGGAAGGGAGAACCAATCACAATGAATGACATACATCTACACCACAGCCCCCTAGAGGGTGAAAACACAAACTGTGAAGGAATGGAGATAGCGGTTGTTGTTAAAATATGAAAATAATAATAATTTGTCACTTATCAAGGGGCCATAAGAGTAGGATGGGTGGTGGAGGGAAAAAGGAGGATGTGATAACAAGGTTTCAAACACAAGTAAATCTTTATAAAATATACAAATATGCTTCATACATGTATGGATTGTTATAAGAACTGTAAGAGTGCCCACTAAAATAAGAAGGAAGATTAAAATAGAGGGAAAACTGAAAAATTCAACTATGCTAAAATTGTAAACAATATTTTAAACAGTAACAAAAGTGAACAAGATCCATATACAACATGGCAAAAATGTCCAATGTTTATCAGTCCACTCTAAAAAGTCACAAAGGATCAATTAGGTGAGAAAATAAGCACAATCTTCCAGTCATGGAGCAGTTTAAGGACCTTGAAGGATGGAATCAAACAAGAACAAAACTGTATTATTGTAACTACTGGTCTTCCAGATTCTATGGGAATAAAGGTCTGGGTCCCCCTCTGCACCCACAGCCTGTGGGTCTCCTGTTGCCTTGTGCATCAGCTTCTCTAATTGGTACGATGTGCCAGTTCATATGCATTTTGTTACAAGAATATGGACATTGGGCCTTGACTCAAGTACTCTGTCAACACAAGAATACTTTGTTATAACAATCCGACATTCTATGATACTCACCTCTCAACACAATCGTTGAAGACAAAATGGGTACATAAGCAAATGTGGTGAAGAAAGCTGATGTTTCCTGGCTATCAAAGATATCGCATCTGGGGCCTTAAAGGCTAGCAGATAAACAAACGATCATCTAAGAAGTAACAAAGCTCACACGGAAGACACACACCAGCTTGTATGATCACCAGGTGTCCATGGGATCAGGCATCTAAGACCCAGAACAAAATCATACCCAAGGTGAATGGGAGGGGGGTCATGGAGGGAAGACCCAATGCACATCTGTAGACAATCGGAGATTGTCTCACAGAGGGTCACAGGGAAGAGATAAGCCAGTCAGAGTGCGGGATAGCACTGAGGAAACACACAACTCTCCTCTAGCTCTTTGGTGCTTCCTTCACCCCAACATTATGACCTTAATTCTACATTACAAATTGGATTAGACCATAGTATGCACAGTGCTACAAATAAGCACCTGCCACCCAGGGAATCCAGGATAGATAAGCCCGTCAGGGATAAAAGGGGCGTAGAGATACCCAGAGGAATAGGGGAAGGTGGGAGGAGAAAGGAGAAATCAATCACAAAGCTCATTCTATAACTCTCTCCCGGGGGATGAATAATGGAAAAGTGGCTTAGGGGCAACGTAGGATGATGTAAGATATGGAGATAATAATCGATAACTTATCAAGGGTTTGTGAAGGAAGGCGGGTGGAGGAGGGAGGGGGAAGAAACAGGAATCAGGCTCAGTTGGGAAGACAATGCTTTGAAAATGATAATGACAACATATGTGCAAATGTGTTTGACACAATGAATGAATGTATGGTTTGTGATAAGAGATGCATGAGCCCCAAATAAACATATTTTTTAAAAATTGTCTTATTACTTAAGCATGTGGAACAAATACACACACTTTTTCTAGAGAAAAATCTACAAAATACATTGCCTCATTTAGTAAACTTTAACTTAGCAACAACTCAGCAATTTCCCCTCACTGGAGAATGATTCTCAGAAAGCCATCTTGGCTCATCTTTCAACAAGTTGGCTCACAGTTTCCACAAGCAAGTGCCCCTCCTGCCACTCCTGTCACAGCAGTATCTCCTGGTCCCAACTCAGGACTGGATCCAGCCCCAGCCCCAGCTCAGACTGAGCTCCTAAGTCATCAGCTGACACTACAGCAGCACTGACTACGGAAGCAGAACTCAGGCTCAGCGCAAGCCCCAGTGCAGATGCTGGCACTTCGGCCACCATGGCCTACGCTCCCAGGGCTCTTTCCTGCTGCCCTTAGTCATTTTAGCCTTCATTAGGGGCAGCTATGACGGAAACAATCAGGATGCTGCTCCAGTTAACGGGACCCTCCTGGGAAGGGTCCACAAGCACTCAGTGGACAGCAGCAATGCTTTTCAGTACCTCACAATGAACCTGGAGGTGAAGTGTCTGTTAACAAGGAATTTGCAAGAAATATGTATGAATGGCACAAATGAGTTCCTTCTGGAATGGTAAACCACAGGCCATGACATCACTAGCACTCTGCTGACTCATGAGTACTGCAGTCCAGCGACACCCAGCCTCATTCACCTCACTGGGGACACCGCTGCCAGAATGGCCACATGTGCATCAAAACCTTTGTCAGCACTTCACTGTACTGTCCCTGGGAGGGGATGGGGGATGATTTTACACCTCTGACCATGAGTTGGCATATTATGACATAAAATGTATCACAGTGCCCTGACTATGAAGAGCTGTTTCAGCCCCAATGGGGTGCTCAGGCGCTGCAGTGCCAAGTAGCATATTGTCAGCACACATTCAGGATGCCCTAAGTACAATGTTGCAGTGTGCAGAGGATGTGCTCTCTGGAAAGGTATCTGCTAACAGTACAGTGGGCAGCTTCTTGAAGTGTCTGCTTAACCAAGTAAACAAAATCACTCCTGATGCCTTTGAGACCATG
Source organism: Nesogale talazaci (assembly GCA_004026705.1). Lineage (NCBI taxonomy): Eukaryota > Metazoa > Chordata > Mammalia > Afrosoricida > Tenrecidae > Nesogale > Nesogale talazaci. The sequence continues at coordinate 6,424 of PVJH01019281.1, read as the reverse complement.
ATCAACAGAGACATCTGATGACAGTCTTGTCCACCTTTGAATGATCCCAGGCAACACTCCTGACCTCCTGGACCCCAAACCCAGGAGTCAGAATTGGGTGACGGTGAAATAGTTTCTTTAAATGGTCTTGAGTCACACTGAATCAGGCAATCAATGTGACTAAATAAATAGAGCCTGCCTTTCATAAAGAAAAAAAAAAGAAGAAAGCTTGGAGATTTGAAAAGAATGGAAAGAGAAAGAGTAGTAATATTGCCAAGAGCAAAAGTTACTCTTGAGCCACTGAACTGGTATAAACAGATCTGCAATAGACAGCTGCATTCATACAACTGGAGCATGGACACATGGCCATAGGGTAGACCGGAGGCACAATCACCAGCAAGTATCAAATTCAAAAGCATGCTAAACAAAATAAATAACTGACAAAGCCAAACACAATTAAGTTTACAAAGAGGTGAATTAAACAGCATAAATCTGATGGATTAAGGTTGGGTGCGATGGTGCTTTTTACTTCTTAGACATAACAAAACACCTCTTGAGACTGACTTCCTGGGTTTGTAGATCAGGACCAGAGACTGGTGGGACATCTCAGTCAGCTGTTATATGTTCTACATCCTACTTTGTGCAGTCAGTGCCTCAGATCTTAAAAGCTTTTGAGTAGCCATCTAAGAACCAACTTCTGCGATTTATTCATCTGGAGCTGAAGAGAAAGTAAACAACCAAAGACTCAAAAGAAACTATAATCTACTGTACTGTCTACAAGAACCACAGCTTCACCTACCCTGAGGCCAAAAGACGTAGAGGAGATGGTGCTGGTAATCATTCTGATTATGGCTATAAATGGATGGGTCTTGCTAGAAATGGGAGAAAAATGTGGAATGGAATCTCAAATTCACATAACACAAAACAAACGAAAAAGAACAGCATTACTGGACAAGTTGGGAATGAAAGACTCCATCAGATTATTGCCATGAGGTACTGTTTACAATTCAAACTGCAAAGAGCTCCTGCAGTCTTGGCTAAAATAGACTGGTATACACACACAAAAAAAAATTACCTTATGAGATCAAATGACTACAATAATCTTACAAAATGAGAAGCTGTAGAAAGACAAGAAAACTAGATGCATGGAAGGATAACAACCAGAGGAGAAATACTGAGACTCTTCATGAATTGTGAAGACTGCAACCTATTCCACAGGACAATTTGTATAGATACTGTTGAATGGGAACTAAAACTGCTGTGGAAACATTCACTTGCACACACAGACACAGTCACAGAAAGATGACAACGCAGTACTTTGATATGAAAATAAAACAACAGTTCAGCGTCAATGATAACATTAAGAGTCCTAGCAAATATAAAGTTGTCAAATGCACGCAGTAATAATCTTCGGGCAGGAAGGAGGAAAGTTCATATTGGAACACACTGGGAGGTGATAAAAACTGACAAGGCCTACTTATCATGAGAAATCCTAATTCCTGTTCTTTAAGCCAGACATGGACAGTATATGCACTGCTTATGGCATCTTATTGTTGTTAGGTGTCAAGACAGCTTAGACCCAGTGACCCTGTGCACAACACAGTCACACTTGTTTGTGAGTGAGTCCCCTGCTGCAGCTGCTGTCAATCCATCTCGTTGAGGACCTTCCTCCTTTATACCGCACCTCCACCTTACCAAACACGATGTCCCTCTACAGGGACTGGTCTCTCCTGACAACATGTCCAAAGTACCTCAGACAAAATCTTGCCATCCTTCCTTCTAAGGAGCACTCTGGCCTTATGTGTTAGTCTGGGTAGACTAGAGAAAAAAAATTTATAAACAGTCATATTTGTATAAGAAAGAGTTTTATATACAAGAGCAAACTGTACATTAAGAAAACATCCTGGGCTGAGCCCCGGTGGCGTAGTGGTTGTGCGCGGGACTTCAGCCCACTGGGACGGAGGTTCGATTCCGGCTCCACGGAGCAAAGACTGGGCCTCCTACTCCCACCACCTGAGGACAATGATGCCCCCCGCCAAAAAAAAGAAAAAGAAAACATCCTAACCCAGTCTAGTCCAAGGTCATAAGTCTGATATTAGCCCATATGTCTGATACCAAGGCATAAAGTACTCTTCTGACTCACAAAATACATGCAATAATGCCAAATGCAGGATGATCACAGAATAGTAGGTAGAAAGTCTTTGGATTCAGTGGCGTTGTAAACATTTTAATGTTGACACGGGTCTCCAAGTGGCTTCTCATGTCCAGATATCTGACTCCACCAGGGTAGGTCTATGTGGCTTCTCCTCAGGGATGTCTCACAGGGAGCCAACCTTGTCAGTCGAGGATCTCCAAGGAAGTGAACAGTGAGAGAAAGTGTGTCCTGCCTCCACGGAGGAAATATTGCCAGATTTCCCAGAATTATCTGGCGAAGGCCGTGGCTACACAGAGGTCTCACTGGCTATCTCCAGATTGACAGGCTAGACTCCACCTGTAAAGACTCCATCCATAAACTCAATTCTCAAATTGACACTAGATTAGGTGACTATGATACCAACACCTTAGTTCTTCCAGTACAGATTCATTTGTCCTTTTAGTGGTCCATTATACTTTAAATATTCTTCTTCAGCACCAAAATTCAGCATCGATTCCTCTACAGTCTTCCTTATGCAATGTCCAACTTTCACATACATCTTAGGCAATGGAAAATATCGTGGTTTGGGTCAGCGGGACCAGTGTTGTCAAAGATACATCCTTGTAGGGCTGAGTCCCGGTGGCATAGTGGTTGTGCGAGGGACTGCAGCCCACTGGGTTGGAGGTTCAAATCAATCAGGGCTCTCCAGGAGCAAGGCTGGGCCTCCTTCCATCACCTGGGGGCAGTGATGCCTCCTCCCCCCAAAACACCAACATCCTTGCTCTTCAAAACTCTAAAGAGATTGTGTGTAACATTACCTAAGGCAATTCTGCTTTTAATCTACTGACCATTGCTCCCCTGCGCATTGACTGTAGATACAACCAAGACAAAAGGCTTGACAATTTAAACTGCTTCTCCATTGATCATGTTGTCACCTACTAATCCAGTAGTGAGGCTTTGGGTATTGCTTACACTGTGTGGCAATCCATCCTGAAGCTGCAATCCTTGCTCTTCATCAGCAAGTGCTTCAGTTCCTCCTCACTTCCAGCAAACAAGGTTGTGTGACCTGCACATCATAGATAGTCGATCACCTCACCTCTAATCCAGGTGCCACATTCTTCTTCAAATAACCCAGCTCCGCTGATGATGTGCTCAGTACACAGACTGAACAAGTGTGAGAAGAGGATACAACGCTGACCCACACCTCTCCTGATTGTAAAACACGCAGTATTCCAGTGTTCGTGCAACTGACCCTTGATCCATGTACAAGTTCCTCAGGAGCGCAAGGAAGTGTTACAGAATTCCATAGGTCTCAAGGCTATCCACAGGTGATTAAGGTCCACACAGTCAAATGCTTTGCATAGTCAATGAACACAAGTAGACATCTTCCTGGTATTCCCTGCTTTGAGCCATGAGGGATGTGACATCAGCAATGACACCCCTTGTCCAAGTCCTCTTCTGAACCCAGTCTGAACATCTGGAAGCTCCCTCTCAATGACCTGCTGCAACCACTGTTGGCCCATCTTTAAGTAAAATTCTGCTTGAGAGCTGTATCAATGAAATCACTCTATAGTTTGACCAGTTTGTTGGGTCACCTTTTATTATAATAAAGTTGACCAAAAAAAGTCTTAACAATGGCATAATGCATGAAAATGAAATTGCCACATAGTAATTTTACAAAGTCATGTGAAATCCACATGTTAATAGAACCTATCTTACTTCCGAAAGCTACGCTGTCTATAATTTGGATACCTAATGTTCATTCCACATTGATATTCATTAGCGCATGCTTTCTAAGAGCATTATACTACACAAATCCAAGTGACCATTTGTGAAAATATGGTAAATACAATAAGAACTTAGTAGTTTCCTAATAACTTAACTATGAGATTTGCAACCTTTAGTATGGATTGCAACTCAATGCAAAGAACACCAAAATCTTCATAACTGGACCAATATGTCACATCATAATGAATGGAAAACAGATCGAAGTTGTGGAGGATTTCATTCTGCTTGGATCTGCGAGTGATGATCAAGAAAGCAACAGTTGAGAGACCAAATGGGGTAAATCTGCTGCATAAGACCTCTTCAGAGTTTTGAAAAGGAGGGGCATTACTTTAAGGACTAAGGTATTAATGACCCAAATGAAGATATTTTGAATTGCCTCATATGCAGGTGAATGCTGGATACTGAATAAGATGGAAGATGCACTGATGCATTTGAATGATGCATTGTCAATCAATATTGAAAATAGTATGGATTGTCAAAAGAACAAACAATATGCCTTAGAATAAGTACAAGAAGAATGCTTCTAGGATGACAAGACTTGGTCTGACTTCCTTTGGATGTGGTGTCTAGCAACGCTGGTCCCTGAAGAAGGACATTGTGCTTGGTAGGAGGGCTGCAGACAAAGGAAAGGCTCACAACAAGATGGACGGACACTGTGGCTGTAACGATGGCCGGGACAGGGCAATGTTTCCTTCAGTTATACAAAGGGTTGCTATGGGTCTGGACAACCCAGATGGTGCCTAACAAAAACACATAGGTATAAAAACTCAAGGAAATCTTGTGAATTAAAAAGCAAGTGTAAATACTAAACTACCTTTTCTATAATAGAGGAAGACAAATAGTATAATGTACTAATACATTTTTTCCTCTTAGGTCAGTTCAAATATGCATTCACTTGTTTCAGAATTTGTACCTATTAAACTGAACATTTTTATTTTCTTACAATGAAAACTGTAACCCGATAAAATTAATATATCATCTGACATGTTGAGCTCACCATGAAGAAAGCACCACATTTTTATTCATTCCCGCTCTAGACTGTATAGAACAGATGTACAGTAGAAACTTAAATACTAGATCAAGGCTGAAATGGTGGGAGGACTAATCCTTAGATGGGAACAACAAGCTACACAGACACCTGAAAGCCTCCAGGAAAAAGCATCCCCTTGAACAGGTGGATCTGGAGAACTCCCACATGCGCCAGGAGGGCTCCCTGCCCACTGCAAATAATTGGAGAATTCATGAGGAAAAAGCCCTGCCCCTGGACCCTAGGAACAATCAGCACTCTCTCCCTTTGCTACCTCACCACACAGGGGCAGAGGTGGAATGTGGTTGGGGCAAGAATGGCTCTGCAGGGCCTTGGACTCAGGCTCCTCAATTGGGGCAAATCCATCTTCAGACTCTGGTATGTGGTATGTCAGCCAACAGAGAACTAAGGGCCAAGATGGCAGCATGCAAGACAAGAGATTCTTGTGTAGAAGGTGATCCCAGACATATACAGCTTGCAAAACCATGTATGCACAGGAAATATCAAAAAACAAACAAACACTCATAAGGTTGAGGCCCTTGGCCTTTCCAAACATTCTTAAAACTTACTGAAGAATTCCAAGGTCCAAAGTATACAGCTCCCAACAATTCCATGCAGCCTCACCTCTTCCAGTTACAAAGCCCCAGGTCTCTGTACCACTCACCATTTCCTGGCTACAGCTTCTGGAAGTGCAAGTGAATGTACTAAGAACAAGGAGTCTCTCTGGGAATGATGCTTGGTCCACAGGGAGGCAGTCACTGGGCGTTTGGAGGCAGGTGAATGATGTTTGGTCCACAGGCAGGCAGAGCAGAACAGACCCTTGCTTGGAATTTCATGAAGTCCAAAATGGTCGTCCTCGGTCTCCAGCTCGAAACTTGACCAGCTCTCTGTTCACCAAGCCTGAGACCTGAAATGGAAGGTGACAGTGTTGGGTAAGGAGGCAGCACCAGTTCTTGTGTGCCTCCTTTGCAGAAAGTATCCATACACATTCCTTTATTGTGCATGGTCCTACTGTTTGTTTCTGAGGTATAGGAATTTACATATTCTGAATAGTAAATCCTCATTTGACATGTTTCCCAAATACCTCCACCATCTGCAGTTTATATGTATGACTTCTGGATACAATCTCTCATTTGTCCTTGTGTCTCAAAGTAGAAAATCACTCTGTAGAGCTCTCTTTGGCTGTGGCATTTTGGAAGGAATCTCCAGGCCTTTCTTCTAAATTACTTTCATCAATTTTAGTTGTTTTTATTTCTTTCTTGAAGTTTCGTTGTTTGCCATGCATAAGATTTTCCTCTGGTGTTTGTGTGTGGCACCACGCACCCGCCTGTTTTAGACGTTATTCTAAATGGAAAGGGTTCCTCAAGACCCTTTAAAGCTCTCTTGGCTTATGGTTCTGAAGCAGATTTTTCCCCACGGCATAATCCCTTATACAATTTTACTGAATTCATTTATTAGCCCTAACACTTGGTGTATTCTTGGGAATCATTTTTTTT